>JAOYSI010000404.1:0-11280 GCA_025775065.1 Hiodon alosoides | reverse complement strand
CATTCAATGATAGGCTAATTGACTTGATGACTTAATCAACTCGGGGTTTTGAAATGTTGAAGACAGGGTAGCTATTTACTCCAACTATCTATTTATATATTGCAAAGCAACTTTTGCTTATTTTGAAAGAGCATCGACGACCCAGAATAGTGAGTGTGCCATAATTTCTCCCACCCTGTTTGTTTACTGTAGACTGATTCATTATTGAGTAGTTACTGTCACACTCTGCATGTTGTGCTAGAGGGCAGCAACAGGGAATAAAATGCACTTTAGGGTCCCATGGAAACCAAATCCCCGTCTTCTGAGCTATTTACATATGCTCAGTTTTTAATTCAGTTTTTTTTCTGTAAAAAAAGGGTTTTTTTGGTCTTTGTTCTGAACAAAACCCAAAAGAAGAAATGCAATTTGGCCAATAATAAAGGACCATGCTCAAGTAATGCAAGTCACTATATCCTCATGGTCTACAAGCATCGATGACTTGATGAGACACCAGTTGCATTAGAGCCTTACCGAGACTGTGAAGTTACAATTCCCTGAGGTGAGCTCCTTGTTAATCAACTGAACTCCTGCTTCTCTTTAAGCCCATTGAGAGGAATCTGATTATCTTCTCTGCACAGCAGGCGCCTCAGAAGATGTTAAAGCGAGGAGTAAGTGTCCTGATCGTGCCATGGGGTAAATCGGCTCTGCTGCTGTTGGTTTACTGATCCCAGATAAACTGGCAGACGAGCCTGGAGAAGGTGAGAGTGAGTGAGATAAGAGCAGACGAGACAGATGTGCTGCTGGCCTCTGCTTGTTCACCCCCCCCCCCCAAAACATTGTCACTGCGTTGTCCGGCGTGGCTGCAATTAGAGACAGATCAGGGAGTTTAACAGAGTGCAGTAATGTGTGAAATGCAGCCTATTCAATTCATTTTGGGACACTTGCCCAGAGACGGGTTCTAAAAAACCAGAAAGGTGAACACAGAAAGGTGAGGTTCTTGAATTCCACTGATCCCCCACACTAAAGATCGCTTTGCACCACAGTTGTGATTAATATAGGGCTATCTTTCCATCCAGTCATGCACTAGAGAATGTATTTGCCAAAAGCAAGCTGAGAGCCATAAAATAATCCCAACAGAAGGTTCACGACGCAGAGAACTGGGGTAGATTAAAAAAATATAAATATTATCGGCATACCTGAGGAAACTATGAGAGACCCTTAGGTTACCACAGAAAGATTACAATTCGCTGGCTTCTTAACATAAGTTCACAAAACTTGTACTGTACTCATTTATGTACTCATTTATTTACCACAATTGCACTCATTTATTTACCACAATTAATAAAGCCGTTTACTATATTTGAACATTTACATTAAAATAGTGACACTGCAGGACATACTCATTATAAAACAAGTTCCATCAGTTGGCTGTTGAGACTAGAAGTTTCCTTTGTGTAACTGAACCCAGCAGCAATCGATGACCTGGCTTTATTCCACAAGGCTGTACACTTCGTAAAGGCACTCCTGTGAACAACTCTGGAACCCGCAATAGGCATTTGTCAATATCCCTGCTGGAAATTAGATTGAAAGTGTGTGCTGTATATCTTCAATGCAGTCACTTTTGGGGAGTAAGCAGCATGGCATTGCTCAATTCATCTGTGTGGCGTCGTTTACATGTTTACAACATATTTCGGCCGTTTTTCTGCACTGTAAGATTGCAGGATCAATCCAAATTTGCAGCCATTCTCAGTACACCGTTGTTGTTGACAGTCCATATGTCCACGTGGTACAAATTTTCAAATGATATTTTCAGTTCTGTCTCTGTGACATTGTAGTTCACGTGCTGAGTAAACGTTATCATGTAGCAGATGTAACGTTCCAGGACATTCTCTTCACCCATTCTCTTCACCAAATGCCTGTTCTAGTTACTGGGAAATGTCCCTCTGTAATGGTACATTACAGGATAGTTTTGTGAAGTACGCAGTATGTTGTGAAGTAGACAGCATGCAACGTTGACGTGGGCACGCTTTGAGGGTTTGTAACGTAGGACCACGTCTTTCTAGGCAACGGAAACACATTTTAAAGAGCATGAATGGCCACTTTACAACAATGCCGCTAAAAGGGCGTAGGTATGCACATTCAACAGAAGACCCTGTGGCTGTCCAGGACCAGGGTAGGCTAACGAGCTGTGCACTGGACGGTTTGGCCTGATCATTCTAAGTGTGTGTATGTGCGTCTGTGCAGGTTTACGTGCGTCGGTGCAGGTTCCACGTGTGTGCACTTGTGTCTGCATGTCTTTGTGTGATCGTGTCACTTTCTCCACCCGTTAGACCTTCACACGTTACAGGATTTCAATCCTGTGGAGCATCTCAATACGCTGCCCGTTTCTCATAGTAATTTGAGGTGAACAATGTTAACCTGTTCAGGGCGCTCGTTCATAATATTCCAGTTTAGGATGTAGCGAGGAGAGCAAGTGAATGAGAAGACGGAGAGAGGACAAATATAACATCCTGAATGAGATGTTGCTCCATAGCTTTCCACAAGTAGGTAAGGCCTACACACCTCGTCTCCACCCAAACGCTTGATTTGGTCCAGCGTTTTTTTGCACTGAACTTTTTGTCACCTCCATTGTGACACAAGGGCTTTGATTTGGTACTGCCTCTTGTCTTTACCACTGACATACGTTATGTGCCCCCCATCACAAGTACATATACAAACGGTTAGCCTAGAATATCTGTAATCCTGAACTTACTGAAAATTGAACTTAAAAGTTTCAGATGGGCTAATTGGCTTATGGTCTATCATTAAAATGAAAAAATCAGTTATTCTTTAAAGCAGTTAAAGTCCAGCATTATAAGGAATGATGAGTATTGCTTCACTGTGAGCAGCTTGAATAGATAATATTTAGACATGGAATCCTACAGGCTGCTAAAAAATGTGTAATAGTTGGGAAGTTCCCGTGACCTTGCTTAAATAAGATATTATATAAATAATAATGAGGTGATACCATGTTTTTTTTTATGATTATATATTATGGAAGACCATTACGTTCGAACTGTGGCATGCTCCTGTCTGAACTGGTATTTTGTGTGCTGTTATTGCTGCGTTTCTTAGGAATCTCAAAATGGAAGCTCATTTAGACATTTTCATTCGCAGCAAAGATAATATCAGGTTTCTCTTTGTTCTGCATTTCATGTTTTTTCGTCCATCGCTCACATGCTAACAAGCACTATTTCTTGGACTTGTACATGTATGTAATGCAGGCCAATGTGTGTGGTCAAATTAAACACAGCTGTCACTTGGAAGTGGATGATCAACCTTGACTTTATCGAGGAGTTCTGCATTCCACTGATGAGGTCTACTATTTAAGGATTTTATTGTAGGACCTTCAAGTACATTCCATTGAGTATTTTGTAAAATGCTTTTGGCCTCACTATAATTGACAGGGTGCTTCTTCCAATTTGTCATGTCATTGAAAATTGGATTTAATTACGTGGTGGAATTAATTTTGCTGATTGAGCTGTCAATTCAAAATGGGAATTAGAACTGACCATAGTGAATTGATGGGAATTTAAAGGTTTAGTATAGGGCAGTTTAATAGGCGCTTTTTATCCTAATAGGAAGACAGAAAGGATCTTTGTAACGTGAAATATGCTGTATACGTGTGCGGAATAAGTAAAATATGATGTTAGCTCAACTTCAGTTCCTCAGAGCACCGTGTCACATGACACGAAAAAGGATTCAATTACGTTGTGTTTCCCGTAACTACTCTGTCTTTACTGACACCTGTTGACTGGCACCAGCAATGCTTGGATTCAGTGGGTATTGGAGTGATTCAATATAGCAACATAAATACCAGTGTGCCTAAGAAAGTCTGGAAAAAAAAAGGTTGAATGACCAAAATGAATGTACCTTTTCATAAAAATAAAAAAAGACGTTGTGTTGTCAAATGTCAAATTTGCCAATATTTGAATACAAAATGAGACAAGTGAAAGATTTTAAAAGGCCAACAAAGAAGTCATAATCAAAAAGTAAACAATTGACTAGGCTATGATAAAAAAAAAGTACTTTCTGGAACACATGTGATGCGACCATATAGATCAGTGTCTGAATATATTTTAGAAGAAAAAAAAAACATTTTATTTTTATTAATATTTCTGCAAGACTTTTGTGATTCCAATTATAGCTAACCTTGTGGTCATTTTGAGGTCAAGGGGTTTGGCACAAATTATGACCGAGACAATAGCGTACAATGCTCTCGACTCGCAAAGGTCTCCTCCCATTCCTGCCTTCACATCTTGACCCTTGACCCTTCCTTGTGTTACTACTTTATTGAGCATTTCATCTAAATGAGAAATCTTTCATTATCTGAATGTGCTTCAAACTCTTCAAAAAATGTTGATTCTTATAGCACAAAGAAAAAAGTTGTTTACGGCAAGTTGACCTCCATTTTACAGGGGGTTATACGAAACCACGAAAACAACCTCCCGGTCCTCTACTCATCCTCTCCCGGTTTGGCTCAGCTTTCTCACTGGGCACTGAGACTCCGTGGCCTGAGGCTTCCCGGCCCTCTGTTGTGGGCAGGGCACAGACGCAGCAGCAAATGAGCATTATGAGCCCGCATTAAATTTAACAGCTACTACACTGGAGGTCTGGGGGTCCCGTAGCCTGCGGAGGCAGAACTGTGATGTTAATGTTGAGTAATAAACACGTCCTCGTCCCTGGCTTTAGCTGCCCTCTCCGTCCAGACAAGGGGAGGTTTCACCCCGGCAACAACAGGACCCATAATACTCCTGGGGCCTAAATCCAAGTCTCAACAAGTAGGGAACCAACAGGATTTACACCCAAACACTGTAGAAAAGTTGCATATTGGGACCGTCATTCAATCCTATTTCATTTGAAATTCTGATTTTGCATAAATAATGTGTATGTCAAGCAGCATAACTATATTTAATTGTGAAAAGAAATGACTTTATTAGAGATGCTGTAAAATCTTTTATAAAATGAAAAAAAAAAAAAAATGTTTTCCATTTCTTGTTTGCAGGGTAAGGGTAATTCATTTGAAATGTCTGCTCATTGTATAACATTTGAAATAAATGCTTGGTTGTATAAACACCAACAGCTTTTGGCAGAAAAACACGTGTAGCAGTTTTGAACGAGAGAATCTGAAAGATAAATAAATCTTTTGATGTTGGTCTATGGGTGTATGTTTGTCTCTGTTGTCTATTATCCTAGGGAGATCTGCAGCTTGCCCTCCATTTGACTCCCTATAGAGTGAGACCTGCATCCACTATTCCAGGAGAAACATTTTTAAAACTTGGTTTGGTCAAAAACATGATTGCGAATAAAAATATACAAATGCCCCATACTTTTGTGTCTGAATATGTGTCTGGGATAGCACTTGATAAACTTCAACAATTAACTCTGCTTTAAAGCATTGACTGGTTACGTACATGCCAGGCCCGGGTCAACACCATTCCTACTGTAAAGCGGGGGATGCTCCGTATAAGCAAGGACTGGGTAACTGGTCAAGATTGAGAGGAGAATGGATGAATAATAGTCTAAGAACTAGAGGAAAACTGGCTCCAGACTGCTAAAAAACCTAAACTGTGAGAAGGACACTGACTGAACAAGCTACACTGGAGAGGCTAAATGGCAAAGTAAATGTCTTTGAGTGGTCCTGTCCCGACTTCAATATATGGAAAAGTCGAAATTGCTATAAGCATTCCCCTACCAACCTGAAATTGGTTTCTAATATGTAAAAACGGGGTATCACTGGAAGGGGGGAAGACTCAAGCAAGCCATTGAATGCCTTTGCAGGAGTCTGTGGTCAGATTAAACAACATGCTACTGCGAGCTCCTAACATGAAGTTCCTCAGATCTAATGACTAGCAGCAGGACGGAGGATGAGAGGGCTGTGTGGACATGCAGTTGTCAACCCACTCTCTCCGCCTCAAAGGCACTGGCAGTCACCCAGTCCTCCATGACCGTCAGACTGGTTTAGGACTGGTTTTGTCACTCCAGGGTAGCTTCTAATGAAATCCCCGCGTCCGCTCTAATTAAAGCAATCACCAGGGCCGGGGCATAACGAGCAGATGAATAATAACAATTTGTGGAAATTGTGCAGGCAGGGTGGCAAATCTAGAGGGACAAGTGCTGAAAACGAGGCGAGCGGCATTAAGTCCGCAGTCACTCAAATCTGTGAACTTGGCCAGTGGCGTTAACACTAGGCCTGTGTGAAAAAGGAAAAAAACCCAGCACTGGTGGCTGGCCAGGCCCTGGTCGTCCCTGAAGGGCAGATTAATGGAATAAATAAAATGCTAGTGTTAAACAAATCTGTAAATCAGCAACAATTAATGCAAATCTTCCCAGTTTTGTTTGCTTTTCGTGGGCAATGTGAATTGTCAAAGTACCATTGATGCGTTCTCTATTAAAATTAGAGTCTCTTAGCATTCTGAGCAGGGTGTGTCCTCTTCAGACAACTGATTGTACGCTCTACTGCTTTCACAAAAATGTACAACTAACTGGGTAGGTGCTACACTTTCAGACGCCCAAAAATGTTTAAATGAACCAGCTTCTAAATTTTGTAGGTTTGCTTCTTTATCATTGAGAACAATGTTCACGTTATCTGTTACTTCACGATTTTCCCAAAGACCCTGTGGAAAAGGCAGAGGTATATCAGTGCATTTGTCAAATTGCTGAGGAATGGGGGGTGGGTTAATTATCTTGATCTGTAGGTGTATAGCATGTGTTTGTATGCAGCTCTTTGGATGAACTGACTGATTCTGAGGAATAATATCAAGTTCCAGTTGAAATCTGGTAGAAATTACAGAGTAGCTGGAGTAGCAGGTGAAATGAAATAGGGTGTTGTAGGGAGGAGGTGTGTCAGTTTGCCACAACACAATCCGTGGCCTTGAAAATGACAATATATCATCTCAGAAGACTATTATTACCAATTATACCCTTTTCACATTCTGCAACTTTTCTTTTCATGTGCATACAAGATAGATGCCATTAAATTATGGAGGTGTAGACTGAAGAATTAGGAATTTAGCTAACTATCAACATATTAGAAAAAAGGCTCACAGCTTACCCAGCAGTATATAGTTCAAATAAAAATAGAAATTAATTAATTATTGCACTTACAGTGGTAAACCGATTAGATACTTAAGCTGTTTTTTTTTTCAGTTAAATCCAATCGAATTAATAATTCACACTATTGTTTGCAACTCCACACATTTGAACTAGTTCACTCCTAATGGATAAGTTGGTAGATGAGTCCGTCTGCACAAAACCAGTGAACTGGTTTAATTAGCCTCCCTAGGTCCATCCATGTAGCATACATTTTCCATTTTATTTTTATTTAAAAATTGTATTGAATATGGGCCATTCATAATTTATGCAGACAACTGTCAGACAGCTCTGCTTATATTGAATTATAATCCGTGTATTTGACAATTCATAAAAATATTGAAAGGTGTTTTGTCTAATTGAGGGCTAGCTTTGGTCCGTGAGCTGAAAACAACATAGTATACGGTATTTTGGAGAATGTCATGGTTACAGGGGAGCAGCAAGGAGAAACCAGAGGGTCCAATTGACAACCCTTCTAGGCAATTAGGCCTTTAATTAGTGGTGGCCTTCCCCAGTCTGCAAGGTTGTTTACTTCCCTGAGTGATTTAACGCTATGCCCTTCTTGCTCTTTTCTCTGCCAGCTGTGCCAGTCTGCCCTGGTACCACAGACGAGCTGCGGAGGGAGACAGAATGTTTAGAATTTACCCTTTATTTGCTTTGCAGCAAGTTAGTTTCTGTGTGCTTGGAAGTCAATCATTTGATTCTCACCTTAGTCGCATGTACACATAGGCACTCATATTAATGATTACATTTATATTATGTGTCAACATTTGCAACAAAGAAATTAATATGATCTAATATTTTTAAAAACGTTTACTGTCAGAACATTTTGCAGGTAATTAATGCAAGAATGAACCGCAGTATGAGAGAGACAAAGGGAGATGATGTTGCGTGCATCCTTGGTAATGGAAGAGAGAAATAAGGTACATTTTAATGAATGCATATGCTCTGTATCACAAAGCTCTCGAACCCTTATTAGCCAAATCGTTACGTTTCAGTGCATTCTCCTTTTTATTCACCATCACCCAACCTCTTTGTAAACATGCATGTGGATACGGATCCCCTATTTGTCATCCATGATTATAATGCTGTTAGTCAAAAAACGGGCAAAACATGCATTAAAAATAATAAGCACGGGGTGGTGCAACGTGAACCAGAAAACAGTTACCAACGAGCACTCTTTAAAAACAAACTGTGCTAAGCAAGGCAGCGGGGTGGGGAGCAGGGGGGAGCTCAAACCTCCATCTTATTAAAACTTAATGCCACATTTGTCATGATAATCAGCAAACGTCTGGGGCCAATGCATTGCTAGATTAGACGAGATTAGGAAACAAGGCTTGTTTACCTACCCCATTAAGGTGAATTTGACATTAAGAAACTTACCATTAAGGAGTGTCCTGACATTAAGGAGCCTCTGACCAGATCAGTTTTATAAAGAAGCTTGGCCGCTTTTTATTCCATATGGCACGTAAATTGATTAACTATGCGAACAGTCTGCCTCCCGCTCTCTCCCCGCTTCTCATCCCAATCCAGATAAATTAATGCCCTCATGTCATTCTGCATGTGTAGTGAAAGGGAAAATGTGCTGGCTTCCCTTCCTCTATGTGGGCTAAGGGTAAAAACTTGAGCCTTGGGCAATCAAATACACACAGTACTGGCACTAATGTTGATGAGTACTGATCACAGACTCTGGTCATTAAACTAATAAGGCAGTATTCAAATTAACCAAGGATGTATTTTCTATTTTTCCTTTTTTTCTGTTTGCCAATTCATAGCGAAAAATGTACTCGGCGTGGTCAAATGTCCTTTGCGTTACTCTGTTAGCAACAAAAGTTAATTAGACGCATCCGCATCTGAACACTTATTTATCCTCTGTCAAGCAGAACAATGGTTTTGTCTGCTTATTTACATTTTTTTGCAACCCTTCTGTTCATGTTGTCATTACATCACTTCCTGATTGTCTTAATATGACTTAATATGTTTGTCGCGTGGCATTCCTATAAATTCTGCAATGCAATAATTGTATAATAATAATACTTACAATAATAACAACAAAACAATAACAATAGTAATAAAAGGTTAAGAAAATTAGTGTTTCATTATAAGGTTATAAGAAGGTTTTTCTCATTATTTCTTTTGTTTCCTCCGCTTCGATCAATGTAGTTTTAAAGTCAGGGAAAATACAATTATGAAATCTACAAACAGGCTCTGGCTGTAGCTTTGACGTAAGGATCTGGGTGAAGCCGGGTTTTACTCGATGCGGCATGTCAGTATTTTACCCTGTTTTACCATGTTCCTCTGTTCTAGGTTATTTGGTTACTGACTTCCCTTCTAAAGGGTAGAAAGATTGCCGTTATTACTATCCTAAACAGATCGTCCTTCATGTAAAAGTTTATTAATTCCTTGCGGATGCATGCTCTTCTCTGAGTCTGACCTTGCTCCACACCCAAAGCATAAAACCATGCATTCCAGGAGCTGTCATTGTCTCACCTGGCTTTACCCCCCGAGCTTACGTGTAGACAACAATGCACCTAATTTCAAGCTTCCAATTCTAATCATCCGCCATGTGACACCCCGAAGGATGTGATACACAACTTTTTCATTTCAGCCTCCCAAGGAAGCTATTTTATCTGCCAGTCCTCGTGTGCTTTCCCGCTTTCTTGTTATGCTGAAAAACTGGAGAAACCCCCCATGTCCATCTTTTACGCATTCATTACAAAAGACACATCTAGTCTTTTCTTTTTAGTCAATGTTGGCTACTAAACTGAACTGCAATGGGCACGCCAGAAGCTCGTTCTCTCATTGAAAAAAATTATATTCAGATGTACATATATGCCAATATGTGCCAAGGTATAAAGGAATTAATGCAGATAATAAAGCCGAACCAATTTCTCAAAGCCAATATGAAGTCAAGAAGGGTTAAATATCAACGGGCTCAATTTTATTTTAAATGAAGGCTTAGCGACTCTTGCCAATGACATTTGCTTCCAGCCGTTTTTGCACCAGACTTGGCATCGCTATTCCAACAGTGTTTATTCATCTCTGGGAAATCAGATTTCACTCAGTGAGAAACAGATGCAGCTCACTTTCATCTCATCATGTCACTGTGTATGACAATTCCCTGCAGTGGTAATTCATAAAATCATACGTCTGTACAAAGAAAGGTTTTGGGTGAAATTGTTGACTTCAGAACATTGCCCAGTCAAGGAATCAAATAATAATAATCAGGATCTCTGACCATGCTGTATCGCTGCCTAAAACATCTACTCCAAACAGGTCAACATTTTACATTACATTCTACATTTTAGTTTCTTAGCAGACGCTTTTATCCAAAGCGACTAACACAGTTTACGATTCCTACATACATCCGTTTATTCAGCTGGATACTTTTTTACATAGGTCTACTGGGGTGACACCACGTGGCACAACTGCCTGTGTTTGCGAAGACCCGTCTCCCCCTGGTCATTTGAGAACAACGTGTGGCAGGTTGAGTTGGTCCAGTTTCTCTTAAGGATGCCTACTCAGGCATGCGATGTTGTTGTTTAACCGCTAACCAACACGTGTGTGTGCAGGTTCGGTTGCCTGCGTCTCTCCGCAGTGGTGTCCAGGTCGTCTCTGCGGAAACCACAGGTGTGGTCTCATTTGGCTGCTACTCTCGGCTGTGAGAACTCGTCCGAGTGTACGCCAAATGCATAACCTTGTACCAAAAAAAGGATTAAAAACATCGCTCTTTTCTCTAAGCTGCCCTTCCAGTCCCCCACTATGGCTCACCAAGCATTTTACGACTTTGTGACAGATACAAGTTCATCAGTGAGCCATGGATGTGAGATTTTACCCGTCATTTGGCGGGTTCTTTGCCAAGTAGGAAATCCCCCTGGAGGATTTAACCCCAGAGAGGATTAACGACACTCACATAGTACAGTTGCAAATTCAAATAAAGCTGCTAACCAAATATGGGCATACCTTTTGACTGCATATTTACAGAAAAACTAAATAATTTAACTGAAAAACTGACATTTGACCTTGATTCTTGCCATTAAAGTATAATGTATAAGTGAGGTATATAATGCATAAATACCTCACGTATGATATTTTCATTCCAGAATTGCCATCAAAATCCTCAATCCAATACAGATATAAAGCATTGTATAAGTATAAAGTTATAAAGAT
>JAOYSI010000401.1:0-18267 GCA_025775065.1 Hiodon alosoides | reverse complement strand
ACCAACCCCCGAAACATGGGGTTAGAGAGTTTCCACAGATAAACTAGGAACCAAACTCAGTAGGTACAGATTGTATGACATTGGTCTAGTTTGTCTAAAGACTGAAGACATTCCCTGGGGATACTATAACTAAAAATAGTTCATACTATTTTGATACAGTGATGCTATTTACTGGTTTACGCCCCTGTTTTGTATCGTGTGAAAGTTGATTTTCTGACACATAGCCGCAGTATAACGCTGCAAACTGTGTTTCACTGTCATGTGCCTGTAACCTCAAGTAGTCAGCAGAATAGATAGAAGAGATAGAGATAGAGATTGAATTCCACTACCGTACCCCTTTTTGTCTGTCATTAACAGAGACAGGGGTTTCCTAGCCTCAAATGTTTTAAATTATTTTAAAATGCATCATAAAATATTTGTAAGCTAGGTAGCAGGGAGATGGCTAAGTAGCCAGCAAAGAAAAAGTAGCATTGAATTAGGTAACCAGGTTAACACAGATTAAAACTAATATTAATACAAATAGTATAAAAATAGAATACATATAGTAATATAAAGTTTTAAACATGCCAGCTAATTAACAAACTAGCTAGCTAAAAAAATTCAAAGTTTTGATCAGCAAGGCAGGACACTTCTATGAACAAGTTTGAAGTCGTCCATCCACCTAAATCCCCTTGAGATGTGGGGAGAAACTGGAGCACTCAGTGGAAACCCACGCCATCGCAGGAAGAGCTTTCCAGCTCCGCACAACAGTGGCCCACAGCAGATTCGAACCTGGGACACTGGCCCAAACTCTAACGGCTGAGCCACCATGAGGCCCAATCTCCCACACAAACGTCTGTCAGTGCTTTGTGATTCAACTGAAATTAGCTGGTGCCACGGTGTCACCAGGGGTTGGGAATACTTGGTCTCCGGGTTCCCTGAGCATGCATTTAGAAACAAGGCACACTGTCTCTCTGTGAAGCCAGGAAAGACACAGTCTTATGACTCATCAGTTCAGCACTGATAGGGTTTTTGTGTTTGTTGCCCTGAGACATTCTTTGGGACATGCAGTATTTGTAAAAATATGTTAGTAGAACAAACTGACATTTACAGATGCACAATAATTAATTCATTTGAAAACAGCTCTACCCAGCTCACTAAAGGTGGGCAGCTTTTGAAAAGTATTGTGATACATTTCTTTTTAAATAAGGTGGCCACAATCAATGTAAGAGAGGTTATTATCATTAAATAAAATGCAGTCATGGTTTACAATGCGTGTGTTGTAAGGGTTTGCTACTACTATCCATCTCCCACCATGTCACACACTGAAAGAAAGTCACTTTGTAAATTCACCATGTAGTTATTCATTACACTACACAGAAGCCTTAAATAAACATGCTTATTTTTAAAGTGACACACACAAAATACACAAGCCAAGCTATTTCATACCATAGAGAACGTTGTACACGTATATGGATTACCTAAAATAAATTATTCTGGTCATGGACTGTGTAATAAGCGTATCTTAAAAGGCTTAAAAACTATGCTTTTAAGCTATGCAGTCATTAACATTAGTGATAGGCAGAGGGTCGTGGAACCAGATATTTGAGAGAAGAACACAGCGACACACAAAGGTGTTGCACTCATCAAAAACAAATTTAGGCACATTTTAATCTCAAATATGATGAGGTAATTTTCTTGGATCTAGCCTCAGCTCATTTCTGACCATGCTGCTCCTTAAGGATATGATGAAAAAGATAGTTTCTATGTTCTCTTTCCGCTGTTTTATCGCGTTTGCCAGTGTTAAATTTACTCATTAAATATAGCCCTAAATCCCAGTTATGTGGAGGTGTGTTTATACCTAATATTAAATGGGTAGATCAACTCTATTCAATACACATAAAACATTTTTATACTCAAAGTAAAAAAATAAAAATAATTAAACAACAGTTAAGAGGATTCTGGTAAAGTCATGTCGAAAGCAAGGTATTTTTTTTGGCATATCTAAATATTTTTAAGAGCCGACAAAAGCCATAAATTGTCTCAAAAATCTGGTTGATGAGACGCCGATCACCCAAAGCGTGAATTAAGGCACAATGTGCGTCGTTTCACTTCAGTCACATGTGGTGTGCTTCAACACCAATATTAATTAATGGTATTTGTCCATTTTTAAATGAAAAATATTTTTTAAGATCTCCCACCTAAAAATGCGTACGTGCATTGGACTGTGCATAATTGGATTAACTAAGCAAACTGTCTAAAGCTTGTTTTAATTTTAATTAGTTAAAAAATCATAAAGGGAACTGGAAAGGTATAAAGAAACTGATTAAATTGAGGAAGGCATTCGGCTCACGGTTTTATTTTTCATGCCATGCTGATCTTTTTTCTTTGATCACTCTTCAGCATAACTGTCTTTTTGGGAAAACAATTCCACAGCTCATCAGCACCTTGAGATGACGTCTAAAAATATCGGCCCCGGTGTTGTTGAATTTGGGGTCACCTTGGTTCGCTATGCAGGCTCAGCAATCAGGTGACATCAGGTTCAGGATTACACTTATTCAAAGTAGCTTGGGACCTCGTATTTACAGTATGCAGCTTTCCATGTCCCGATTAACCTATTTTAATGGTTTGTATTGCAATTAATCCCTTAAATCGCAGTTTTCCTTCCTGTAATTATAGCGATGGGGGAGGAAAAACAAAACAAATTCCATATTTTGTGAAATAGTATGACCTGACATAGCTGTTTTGAAACTCTTTCCTCTTGGCCTGAAGCATGATGGGAGATTCATGTCATCTAAGGAATGAAAAGGGAAACCGCCAGGGGCCAGGCGGTGATTCTATCACTCCAACTCCAAATTCGTTACACCAGTTTATCTGTTGCAGGCAAAGCAATTATAGTGTGGTTCAATTTTCCACTCTCTGTCTGTATTGTAGATCAAAGTATTGTAAAAGAAGTGAAGAGATTATTTGACTGATTTCCTGCTTAATTTAGGACGCATTGTTAAGTGGCTTATACCTCAAAGGTTTTAATAAGAGTATGTCCTAGGGTTCAAAATCTTAAAAAATAAAAAATCAATGTCTTTATTCTGACGTTGGTAATTGTCCTGTTCACCTACTTTAGAATCGAATGCCAAATGAAAACGCATTTTGAACCCAAAAACAATACAATTCATACTCCTTGATATTGTTTTACCTGAGAGCTTGTCATAGGAAGATAATTTATTTTTGAGCAGCACACTACAACCATTAGGAACACCTTTAACACCTTTACACCCCTTGGCACTGAATGGATAAATGATTCCTTTTCATAGTATTACAGCTGATATCCATTGCAATACTTTGTGAGACTGGATAAGAAGCTCACTGAAAACGATTTGAATATAAAACAAGAAATTCTGATATTATTTTTGAAATTCTCACTCTGTGTACTACATGTTCGCCATGTTATGTTAACTACATAACTACGTATGTTAACGTTCCAGTCAATGCCACAAGGTTTTTTTGTGGACCCAAATAATAATTAGAACCAACCATAGAGCAACAAAAACGCCTGAGCCATATCAAAACTTTAGCCTACCTACTAATCATGCATTTCTACTGTACCAGAACTGGGTTCGTAATTTTTGGTTAGTAGTGGGTAGTGGGTCAAAGTGTCTAAGAGTCTGACTGGGATTGTTGAAGTAAATAGTTTCTATCAATGGAATACAATTGCCCATTTCAGTTGGAAATGAATAAGCAAAGGAAATCCCATTTCTTTTCTGAAAATAAATGATAGTTTTTGATGCTCCTATTAGCACAAACATTTCATGTCAAAAGGGTAAGAAACATGCAGAGATTATCATCAGCTACACATGGAGAATTGAACCACTTAGTCACAAAGTAAATGGAAAATATCTATCCCTAAGGAACTTATGCAAGGTTAAGGAGTCCCACCCTGTTCAACTATTGGTTTTACCTTTCATTAGCTCCACGGAGACATGAGTGAGGTAGCATACAGGGGACACATTGATTTCTTCTTTGAATAAATATTCACATTGAATAAATCCTAGGGTTTAGTGAACAATTTACTATATATTTGGCCTTTCTTTATTCTAGCCCCTTGTGAATGACTTCTGTATGTGTTGTTAAAGGTTTTGGAATATTTTATTTACAAGGCCTTACCGCAAATGTGTTCAAAGTATTCTTAAAGTCCTGCAAGTGGAAGTCAGGACATGATTTTTAAACTCATGCGTTTGAGAAGCTAATAATTAAAAATTTCCTGCGAATGATGTTCATACTAGTATATGTACATGTATATGCTAGAAAATGTTTTCTTACCTCACTAACATTATTTTGTACCTTCTTTGCTCCATGAATATCTCCTCTGATTATTAAACACATGATAGGTTGCTGGCTGTTTAAAACACGCATAAGCTCTCCGTCATTCCATATGTTTCATCACTGCTACCTAGTTTTGAAAGATTCAGAGTGTTCATACGGAAAGAGGTGAATGTTGGGATTGCTGTACCTGTGACACGTGACTGTTGAAATGCATTGATGTACAGCAATGCCAAGCGATGCTGTCTGTTCGTACTGCAGCCGGTGCGTTTGTCAGGGTTCCTTCCGAACACTTCTATACAATCTATACAAGGTAAAATAATACAAAGTTAAAATCATTCAAACTTCTCCATCCCTCATCTTGCAGGTTATGTAATAGACACTCTATTATATTTAGAGAAAAAAAAGTTGGATTTCTGATACAATATAAATCCAGCACATTCAATTTTAAACTACTGAAATCGCATACAATTTATTCTTATTTATATAACTTAAAATCACATATACATCAGTACATTATTGCTCTGAATGGCAGTGCTTCACCCCTAAATTTTCTAACAACCAAAAAGTTAAAAGATTTCATTTCTGAGTAACACTGAACTACATTTTTGTCCTGTAACATGGTTTGGTACAAATAAACCCATTCACTATTTATACTGTGAACAATATGATCTTAATTAAAAAAAAATTTGTTTAATTTTATAAAATATAACCAGTGGCCCCAAAGCCTGTCGTTGGTCAGTGATATTTTTTTTCAGGCATACTAAAGAGACATAGATGCCAAGCTCTCTCATTAGCATGTACTGTACAATTCCCTCCCAAGACTGACCTTTAGTGATGGCCTGGAGGTATCAGGGTGAACATTGCAACAATGTTTTATAAATTATTCATACAGGTTTCCTATTATGATAGCTAGGGAAAAAAAAAAGTTTTGGGTACACTTTCTCATGGCTTAGCATGTATATTCAATATCTCCAGTGCCAGCACTTCATATATTATTAATATAACACAGGTAGTGGACTTGACAAACCAGAGACAAAAAAAAGTAAAGGGTTCTTGTTCAAAATCTATGCACAACAGATGCAAATAGAAATTGGGACTGGAACAGCCTGCTGGACCAGCCAACTCTAACGTTTCTGTTCCATCGAGAAAAGGCATAATTCAGTACTTCAGTAATGATTGTTGTTAAGTGTTCTCTGGAACACGAGGAATCCCAGGCCAGGGAAGATATTATTTATTGCAAATACAGGACTTCTCTTCCATAGGAGGAGCACACAGATTTTAGAGTGACAGTGACTAACACTGTGCTGACTGACTGGAAGGTGACCCATCTTCAATATTAGATAACATTATACTTTTCAAATTTATCCACGGATTAGCCAATAATTTTTAAGTGGCCAAAATTTGATTTCTACTGTTGATCTTATAAAATTGGAATTACCAATTAGTTTTGTATTCTACCCCAATTAATGCATCTCGGCTCATCGCCAAAAATCCTGTCACCATACACTGGAAGGGTGAGGAAAAATGAGTAGTCCTCTCTAATCCAAGTTACCTTCAAGCCACCCAATTCTTTTCCACTCTACGGGATGTACAGTCCTCAGGAGGGGTTCAGCACCGATTGGATGATTCTTCTGGTACTGCCAGCCTGCAGAAAGCCGACTGGATGCGCTTGTTAGCTACGAGCCCTGCCAATTTAATCTACTCCAGCCCGGGCCCCCCCTGTGCAATCCCGGTCACAGTTGGCAAATGACGTGAGCTGGTTTTGAACCAGAATGCTATTGCTGATCCTATATATCCCTGCTATTGGGGGCATTTATTCTTCATTTATTATACACAACATTGAAATTGGTGGAGACCAAACTTCACAGCCTATGTAAAGAAGGGTCTACCGGTCAATGATATTTGACAATACCACACAAGGCAACTAACACAATTTGATTCAAAAGTGAATAAACAGGAAATAATGTATATAAAGTTATTGTCTTGTACTTAATGTGCGTTATTACTTTTTTATTTTATATATATATATATTTATATTTTTTTTTTTTTTTTTTTTTTGTGAGTGTGCCCTTTTTTTAAGCACCTGCCCCTCATAAGGTCTCTGTGCCACCCCTAGTCCAAATGATAGTTGAAACCTGATGATGATAATTTGGCAAAGCTAATCTGGTGTGTTACTTAGGATGGTAAACGATTCAATTACCTGATCAAATGGAATTTCATTGACCTGGGCCATGAACTGTTAACCCTAAGGATATAGCTCTGGAAAGGGCCATGGCTGAGAAGACCCTGAAGCCTGGACACTGTATCCTTATGCAAACCTGCTGTCTGGAGAGGCACGATGACATTCACAATACAAAAAATCTTGTCATTGGAATTGTCTATTGAAAAGATTGTTGGTTAGGTTTTGACTTGCATGTTTTGAAGAACATCGTATGGTCACTGAAAAATGTACACAATCGATGTCACTAAACCAGGTAAAATGTATAATTTTTTTGATACATAGTTTTTAATGTGTCACACATGAAAATGTATTTCTATAACGGTCATGAGTTGTTTTTTTGGATTCAGTAATGAGACATAAAATCGCCACATGTACATGTACACAAACTCTTCTCTTTTTTTTTTTGGAATACTGAAGTAACTTTTTTTTCCAAAGAAAAAGCACACCAGTGTCTCCTTGCATGCTACCCCTGGGGATACGGCAGTTGTCTTCAAGTCCATGACCATAGAAAATCATTATCTCTGTGAAATACAGCAATTTGGGAGATAATCAAGCCGTGACCAGAGGGCAGAGCTGCCAATCTGAAGGATTACGCTCGGCGTGCCTGGTTCTGTCTGACCTTCCTCCGAGCCAGCTGTCAGTTCGCGAACGCATGCCGGTTGACTCCGGGCACATTCATTAGAATATCTTCAGCAAAAAGTCATTTGCATAAAATCCTGGCTTTCTTAATTAGTACTTCATTTTTCCCTTGACTTATTTTGCAGCAAAGTTCAGTCAGTTTCTTCCTCCCATTTCAAAGAAGCAGATATGAAGGAATGTAACTTGAAATGAGTTATGTGGTGATTAGCCAATTAACAGTTTATTAGCCCTTAATGTATTTTTTGTCGTTTCACTCATATATTCATTTCTCAAAATTACATTTGGGATGCAGTACACACATCAACAAATTTGACATGAATCCAGTGAGAATTTAATTTCTAATTTTTACTCAGGAATGCCCTTAGTGATTATAGTGCTGGATATCCTGTCCTCATTCTTCTGTGCTTAGGTTTATCAATGATTTGTTAACATGTTAAAGTTGACCAGTACTTATTTTATTTCCACCATGTGTAGTTTAATACCGAAACTTTCCACATTTCTATGTTCTGGCTGCTGTTTATGCTATTGTCCCAGGGTTGAATTGCATGTCACTGATGTCATTGATGTCACTGTGTTTGTCGATGTTTAATTGATTTTACTATTCAAAGCTGTAATGATTTTTAGTTTTTTTTTGGTTTCAGTTGAACAGTAGAGAGTAGCTTTGAAACGACTTTCAGATGAGGGGATTTCCATGATGTTAAATTCTTGTAACGATTTCCAGAAGAGTTTTGGCACTACAAGTCCTCCCCTGGAGCTACCTGTGAATGTATGTGCAAAAGGGAATCCTGACCGAAACAGAAAAGACCATATTCTTTATTGGTATAATTGCCAAACAACTTGGGAGGTCAGGTAGTGTTACTTTTTTATTTCTGAAAAATAAATGATATTCAATTGATATTCGACATTAACATTGCATATTATAATAAATCTTTTGATTAAATAATATTGTAAACAATAAATAATTGATATGATATACATGAATATACAAAATTATAGATAGGTGTTATATATCTTGAGTGCATGGCATTACTGCATTCATTGGAAGAAAACGATTGGCGATGGTTCCAACAATAAGGCCCTATCCAAAATTCAGGGGTACTAATGAACAATTGTGAGATGTTGTGGGTACCACAAATGTATTTTAGGATTAACTATTTAACTTCTCAGGTACTTCCCATATATAGATTTATTGACTGAGACCCTCGGAGAGATGATGAGCAAGACTCATTTTGAGTGGCATAATAGGTTTTTATTGACAGGTATTGATAGCTGAAATCCAAATTTAAATTAAAATAGAAAGTGTTTTCTTAAAAATTAAGTCCTTCCAGTTTTATCCTTAAATATAAATTAAAAAAATGT
Organism: Hiodon alosoides; assembly: GCA_025775065.1. Lineage (NCBI taxonomy): Eukaryota > Metazoa > Chordata > Actinopteri > Hiodontiformes > Hiodontidae > Hiodon > Hiodon alosoides. The sequence goes on along the minus strand of JAOYSI010000401.1, from coordinate 9,749 downwards.
AAGTGTATTTCTGCTACCTTTGCACCTGTGTGGTGAATCCAAATGTTAATATATTCTAATGCCATGAAACAATATAACTGTATAGGCTGGCCACAGTCTCCGGTGTCATCTACTGTTGATATGCGTATACACAGCGAGATGCTTTCATACAAGCTTTTCAGTCTTAGGAGTGATGTGTGCCTGAAAGGGTGATACTGCAATGCGTCCTGTTAGTTTACATCTGGAAGCGGAAGTGGGTAAAACATTTAACACGTTTCTGAAAAGTTATGTGCTAATTTTGGCTGCATGTAGGATTGATTTCAGCCTGGCTTAAAGTTGGCTTTGATCCACCTAGCTAGGCAGCTATCCCATCACGTCGGGTGTAAACATGTATGTGCTTGCTTAGGAGGTTCCGATAATGCATTTGTCAGGGCCCAGAATATCATCTGGACCAGTTCATTGAAAATATACCTTCAGATACCGATCCTTTTTATGTACTTAAATAGCTGTCTTTTTGAACTACTCATCATTTCAAACATTATGAATCTAATTTTCACCCAAAATTTTTAATTTCTTAATTTCCTTTTGAAAATATTACATTTTACATGGTTGAACTTGAAAGACAGGACAGCTACAACAGGGACCAGTTGGGCCTGGCAAAAGTGAAGTCAACAGCCTCATCTCAAATGATACCATTGTCCCATTTGTTTTCCAGTGGTTGAGAGGGCAGGTATGTTAACCCCCTCTCAGAGGCCCTCTCTATTAATTCCACCTTACCTAAGCCTATGAGAACATACGTCAAACAACTAAAGTCTCATGCATGGAAAAGTTCTTCAGCAGAAGGATGTATATGTCAGCATTTCAAAGGAAGATTAGGGCTTCCTTTGCTGAAAACACATTACCCAGATTCACAATATCTGAATAATAGAAGACAAAAATATTTTCATCAGTTACTTGAATGGGACACAGTTCAAAAGTAAACTGACAGAGACACCCTCACAAATGGGGAAAAAAGGGGGTGTTCCAAGGTCTGGGTAAGCTTTACCTGCTACTACCTGTTGTGTGTGTATGTTTGTATGGTTTGATGTGATGGTGCCACATGGACCATATACAAATGCCACCCCCTAGATGAGAAAGGTTAGCCACGTCTCCTGGGAAGACACCACCAGTGATCTTGACAGTGGTTATTTGTGGCACACTGGGGCGTGGTCAGTCCAGGAGTAATCAGACATAGCCAGATGGTTTGCCAGTTTATTACCTTTACTGTGGGTTTTAAGTCAGGCCAGAACATACAAACAAGGGCAAAATGTGAATCATAATCTCAATAGAGAGCAAAAAAAACAAAAACTTTCTGTTACACACTTTTCAGCCTTTGAGATAAATGAAGGCCAAACACTGAAATACACTTTCAGACCCAACAAACAAAAAACAAGAATCTATATTCTTAGACAGCTCTGGTTCTCCTATTTATTGTCTTCATGGATTACCCAAGTGTGGTGTTGTTTCACAAACTACACATTTAGGTGTGTCAATTAAGCCCTGGCATCAGGCGTGTCCCTGGGGCTGCTTGCTAAACCTGGCCTGCCAGTGGTCATGACTCTCTTATCCCAGATGACTCACATTTTATCACAATTGTCCATTTGTACAGTAGGAAATAAATTCAGGCAATTATCTTATTTAGGGGAAAAAACAACGACTTTTTCTCGGTTCCCATCTATGAGGAGGAAGAGAATTGCATCAGGAAAGTCAGACTGCCTCCTGTGTGTAACCTTTAATATTTACCTGCTTAGAGCCAGCCTGCTGGAACATGTTAAAAAACGAATTACCATATCAAAAGAATTAGGCATGCGTTATCTTTTTAACATTAGTTTAACATTGGCGTAACTTTTGGAAAGCATGTTATTTTCCAAGCTGGTGGCAGGAATCCAACACTATCATTAATGTATATTTATTTAAAACAACAAAAAGTTAGTGGTAAAATCTTGATCTATCTGTCCAGTTTTTGATTATCTTGATTTAGATATTGTGTTGTCAACAATGTATCGCTTGTGTAAATCTTTGTTTAACCTATGACACACTGAGCATTCAGAGTACACTCAAATAGATTTCAACAAGCAGCCAGACTTTACTTAGCCAGCACACACTCGGAACACCACGATTTGCATCGGGATTGCTGCACCCATACTTCGGATTTGCTAATGTCGTGCTTCTTTAATTGATTTCTTCTGCTTTTTCCATTTTAAGTGGCAAATGGAAACTTGTGGAGCTGCCGATGAAGTAGTTGTAGATTTCATTTCTAACCCATTTTCAAGGCTATCTTTCAACGTAAATGTGTTCAGCTGTCAGGCAGAAAGTTTGTTTGCGAGACATTTTAGTGAGGCAAATTAGAAGCACTACCCAGCTAGTCCCAGCTAGTAACAGCTGGCCCAAAACTCCAGAAAAGGGATTTGATCATTTTAGCTGTTTAATGAAGACGCCTAATGTGCATCAGTATTCAAACGTTATAGTGCTAAGTTTAATAATTAAGACTGGTTGGGTTGTCTTTTAATTTGGCACCGTTTTATTTTTGTGTTACATTTTTAGGAGTAAGCATTGTAGACCTGGTAGTCAGTTGAAAAATGTGTTGCAAAAAGTTCAGTCTGGGACATTTTTGAGCCAGCAGCAGAAAGGGTTCCCACAAATTGTATTGCACACCACTGCTACACACACTCGGTAGATTAATTAATGGTCGTAGGATTTTCGCACATGTCAGCCAACGGGTTGTTGATTTTGGTTACATTCATTCGTTCATTCATTCATTTTCAATAACTGCATATCCAATTCAAGGCACTGTATGCTGGATCCTAACCCAGTGGGTGAGGCAAGGTACCTATAGTCTAGATTGGACCAGTCCACTGCAGGGCTGAGACAGGCTCAGCACACACTCAGACGCAGTGGGCCAATTTTGCAGGCATCAATTCATCTAACCGGCCAATCTTTGACCATTGCACCCTGAGGAAACCAACGTAGACATGGGGAGAACTTGGAAACTACAAAAGGCAATGCAATTTAATATTCACAAAATTGATTTCACAATTTTATATGTTATAAAAGTCACAAACTATGGGGTGATTTGAGAGGTCTTGAAATGGAAGTCAGGTGAGGGACTGAACAGGAAAGTGAAATGGTTTATTTCCATTGTTAGTTTGTTAAGTTTGTTAGGATTATTTATGCAGCAGCAGACAGTCAGAGTCTTTGTCTTGTGTTTTGTATTGTGCGTGTTTTTCAGGTTCATTTTTTTTGGAGTATAGTGGAAGGGGATGTCTTCCAAGCAGTCTTCCCTGCAACAGATCTCTGGTGATTGGAGAGGGATAGCAGCCCTACCTACAGCACATGAAGGACAATGTGTGAAGAAAGACTTCTGCCACATTGTAAAGGCTAGTAACCATCTACACTGTATTCTGTGTGAGTGGACTGACTACAGTTTGGCCGCAGGTTGAGTGCCTTGTTGCCTTCTACGGTTGAAGATTGGGGCCCAGCAGCCAGATAAGCCTGATCCGGGGAGTGGGGAGCAGACAACCACCTTTCAGGACTCCAGCCCACCTGGGTGATGTTCCGTTGTGATGATTAGAATTTTTTTCCATCATGCATCCTTAGCTTGAGCCATTATTTATTTTTGTTCTTCATGTTGTGATGTTTCTATGTGCAACTATAATTTTGTTGTTATTTGATCGCATTGCCCATCTCCCATTTAAATTAGCCGGGTGCAGGCAGGTGATGCCAGAAGGCAGTCAGGGATTTTTAAGAGTGCAGTGATCTTCCCCATTACATCAAGACTTGGATAGAAAGCAGTGTAACCGAGAGAGTGTCACGTACCAGTTTAATCTGTGTGGATAATTCAGTTCTAACACATGCGCAGTGGGGGACTTCCCATTTTGTGGGGGCAGCCCGGGTCCTTGACTGAAGCCAGGGCCAGCAAGCTGGAGTGCCGTTGGGGGAAAGTAATCGATTTAGTGGCTAATTCCATCTATGTGGGGGTCACAACTGTATGTGGACACAATGGAAATTGCCGTATACCCCCATATACATTTTTGGAGCAAGTCACTTTTTCTCTGTACCTCTGTATTAAATGTCATTCATTGTACTTACCACTGTGTGATCGGCTCGGTTGGGTTTGTGGGTGGATCTGAGTGAGGTGGTCACATGGCAATTCCATGCAATAATTAATACCGTTGGAATTTCACTGAAACAATTTGGGTTATGTATTTCTGAGGTATTACAGTAGTGAACGTCCTTAGATTTCAGTCCAACACATCGCCGCCTAATAAAAACTATATAATACCAAATCTTGTTATGCGAAATTGTTTAAATTATTATAAGTCATTTATGTCATACAGTGTTAAACAATAAATTAACTTTTATTTAACATAGTCTTTGAATTTACATTTGCCACTTGGAAGAAAATTAAAGTACCACTCCCTTAATGTGCCTATTTAACCTTCTCCTATTCCTTCTCTTCTAGAAAATCATCCATAACATCTTCAAAATTCAAAGAATACGCCTCTGTGTTGCATGTACCCTAGGCCATGTAACACTGAGGAAATTCAATCTTGTTTGATCTCTGCAGCTACGCATTGCTGGGCCTGGATAACAATTGATTCACAATGTCTGGCAGTTCAAGGAGCCGCAGACAATCACAAGGCCAGAGGTTTTGCAGTGTTTTGTAACTTCTCCCACTCGCTACAATGACACCTCTTCAAGTGTGACAATCTGAGATCTCTCCACTCTATCCCGCATTCAATTTCAATTGAATCTGCCAAGTTACAATGAATGTTCTATTTTTAGGATGATGATATTTCAACATTTTTATATATATATTTTATTTTTGGTAAAGGTGTTTCTCATCCCTCAGAGGAATAAATTGATGCAGGTTGTAGGAAAGACTGAAAGAATAACATTTTTATAACATTTGAGAGTGCATGATAAAGACCATACATTTTTTTCGTTTTTTTACATTAACGTCAAGTTTGACAAAGGAAATTCTTGAAAGTAATCTGTTGAGCTACATTTACTATTTTGAACGTTCAGTATTTGTTTTAAAGGAAGGCAACGTACGTGCCTGTTACGTCTTGAATGCACACCATGAATACTTCCTCAATGTCCTTCCTCAATACTTCCGCAAACATCCTCAATGTCTGTGTGAGCTCATAAAAATCATTAAATATTACTATTTAATATAAGGTGAATTGACTGAGAAATATTTGATATAAGCTCTTGGGGTGCTTTTTTCCATGATAATTAGCCCCACGCATAATTTTTATCTGAAGTCAACATTTTTGTTTAGTTACTCAGACAGGACACAAAAGTATAACTACTAACATGCTAAACAGATCAATGATGTGCACAGAGGACTATGTATGGGTAAAGTGGAGGACATTTCAAAATTGTCACTTTTGATACTGCATTGCACACTTAACTGTGCAATTACCTAAAACTGCAATGTTTTTTTTTTTTTTGTTGTTGTGATCTTTTGAAACATGCACTATCATTTGTTTTTGTGTGACACTTTTATCTTAAGCCACAGATTGTAAAATTACAATTGTGCCATTCTTGGCTTCCGGTTTCCTCACAGGTTGGTTGATGTTTGCTAAGTTTAAAGGTTCTGACATTTGGCAAACAAACCTGCAATTATAACTTATGACAGCTGCAAGCAGTTTACAGTCGAGTTGGGCCTTTCTTGTACTTCCGTAGTATGCACCCATGGACTGGCGTCATGTCAAAGACGCACATTGCACGTTACAGAGTTATTACACCTGGCAGTGCTCCTTCTCACTGGAGTAAGCCAGTTTGTTCATGTCAGATCAGCCCACCCAACTGCCTGTTAAAATATATTTCTGCCGCTGAAATACATATAAAAGCTTTTACATACTAAATCATTTTTCAGTTAGCACACAAAAGGTACTGTATCTCACAGACAAATATGTTTATAACCCCTAAGAACAGTTTCAACGCAGCATTAGACAGTATACAGCAAAAATGTAAAAGTATATATTTTTAATGGGAAGCAATTCTGTAATTAAACAGTGGTGATGTGGGAACGGGTAAATGAAGCCATGATATGAGCCCATATGGTGCAGATTCAGTAAAGAATTCACAGGAAAAGGAGAAACAGGCCCAGACGCAGAGTTATAATTGACAAAACGCACCCCAAGGCATGACTGCAGAAAGGATCGATTTAACAAGGAGGAAGCAGCTTAAGAGAAATGACCTGACCCCAAAATAATCACGTTATGTAATGGTCAGGCATAAAAAAACACCACCTGTGATCGCACTGGCCTGTCCCCGAAGTAAATAGGCAGTTTAATGCACTTTAAAAAGGTTTCTATTTTAGATAACTTTTTACTTTTAAATTCAGGGCAGTGCAGTGGAGCTGAATACAGCACACAAAGAATAGAGCAATTTCTGATACTTTCCAGCTCTGACTCGATTGGGAATTGGGAATATGAACGTGACTCAACGCAAAGATAATATTCCATGTTTCCTTGTATTTTTGTCTTAAACTTTCAGATGTGTTACAAAGAGAACATCAGTGTGTCAGTTTCGCACAACTCTCAAATGATGCATCCAAGTGAGAATCATCTCAAAATTATTCATTATAAATGTTGTGTAAATATAAATATTCTTCATAGACCACTTCGGTCCAAAGGGTGAAAATAAACGCTTGCCTATATTATATATTATTACATTTAGAGAAATCCTTTTATCATGTAATTTTCAGTTAGACTGTGTTTTTATTAAAAGGGAAAGAATCTGATAGGTATTCTGGTGAAAAATAATTATCTGTACTACTTTAGAACTTTTATTATTTCATATCAGGACCATGCACAAATTTGAAGATAAATAGCGAGTAGGTCAAATATATATATATGTAAGTATTTTGATAAAGCAAGAGAAATTAACTAAATCTTTGGCGCTAATGTATCTGAACTCTGCCACTACACAAAAGGAGGAAGTTTTCTCTGACCCAAACGTCTTTGAGCCACCCGTCTCTTTTACCCTCAGTTAGCATGGCCCTGAAGATCAGTTAGCTCAAATCTGAACATTTTGCACTACTGACTGGGACTCCACTAGCATTCACAAATACCTGTTAGTAAAAAATGTTATTTGGAAAATAATTCTGAACACCACATTGATTAATTCATGCATATTGTCAGCATGCAACATCCCACCAATTCTCAAAGCTTGGTATTATTTCCACATGCCTGGGTGAACATGCCACTGCACAGATATTATTATCAATGTTTTTTTTTTTTTTCGATTGTGTATTTTATTAATGTACTTAATTCTAAACAAAGGCTTCAAATAAATCTTTACATTGATGCAATAAAAATTATTGGATCACAAAAAGGTTTTGTTTTAAAGAAGGTATGATTTGTTGCCTCGAATTCTTAGGGCATGGATATGAAATGTAATCATAGTGAATTCCTCAAGGAACACTATATATTAACAACTACAAGTGAAGAGAAAGTCAGCATTGATAAGACATGGCTTAGTATGCCATGGTTGATTGTCTAGTGAAGTGAAACAATGCAGAGTTAAAACAATTTACTTTGTTAGAAAAAAAAGAAAAAACTGTTTTTTTCTACAAATTTGAACTATGCAAGAATATTTCCACAAACAAATAAAAAAAGAAAACATGGCATTTTCCTACAAGCGAAAAGATTGAAGCCAGTCACTGTAACTAGTCTCCAAACTGGCTTTCCCTGACTTTCTTTATGTAAATAAATCTGTGGGAAAAGTGGAGAATTCCCGTCTTGTGCGCCGCAGCCACAATTTTGTCGATGCATTTGAAAAGCCATGCCATGTCTTGCATCCTGAACATTTTCACTGACAGTTTTTTGGCCGTTTACTGGAGTATTGTTTCGGTCTGCAGCAACATCTATTTCACAGAAGCACATTAACACATGTACAGTGCAAAATGATTATGCATTATGATTCTACTGTTTTAGTAATCAATCGCTTTTACTGAGACAAAACCGTGGAGCAGAAACTACGCTAACACTGTTAGCATTTCATTTATAATGTTAATTTTTGACTCATGTAACGCATGTAATATGTTTGTACTTTAGCGCAAAATAAATTTAATTTGAATGTACATTGCTAGTCATTGCAGGGAAATTAAAGTAATATCCCATGTACGAAAAAGCACCATCTTATTGAATTGTGACTCCTTAATCATTTCGAACAATGTTATGGTACAGGGGACACTGGATACATTCAGTATCCACCAGGGACTGCACAATATTGTAAGATACAACATAAGACAAAATATATTCAACTTTTCTTTTTTTTTATTCTTTATGAAAACTGTTCAATCATGAGTGCTCCACAAACCGATAGAAATTTTTAAATTTTTGTGATAGAGTAGGGTAGACTACCATAGTTTGGCATTATCCAAGAAAAGAAAATACATTTGAAAAATGTTGCTATAGCGTCACATTTGTTTCATTACACAAATCGGTGATTTTCACATTATATGATCAATCAAATATAGTGAATTGCTTGTAGTAGGCCGACTACGATGCGATAAACCACCTTTTGTATTCAGCATATATGTACATATTCACCACATTAGCACATCAAACCACTTTTCATCTTTTGAGATATTAAGATTTTTTTTCCCTTGTATTTTTTCCCTTTAATCTAGATGCCGAGCTTTGACCTCATGTTATGTAAGTTTTATTCATTATGACTCTCACTCGATGTTTATCGAAAACTGTCCAATTAGAGTAGTCCCCAAGGTCACCTGTCTCTGCCTATGTCTCTGATCAATGACATCACTCTCCAGCCACCAATGCCCAACCTATCCCTTCCGATGTGCACAAGAGACAGGTGTGTATATTGTGTATACATTGTGTGTATACACAATACATCGCATTAGCTTTGGGGTGACAATGTGTTTTTAGAAGACTGCAGCACCAAAGCAATTATTATACAAATATGTTAAAGTTAAATCAAATCATCACAATTATCTGCAGGCATTCCCAATTTTTGGACTGGTGAAAATAAGTTTAGCCTGTGGCTGGACCCATGAAGTGGATATTCATGCATGCTCACAACATCACATCATTAATCAAAATTACCTGTACAATGTTGTGGGACTCAGTAGAAAAAGTTCTTATCTTAGATAGTAAGTTTAAATAGTAATTTAATAGAATGGATAGAATAAATTCAATTTCATATTTTTTAATCATGAAAAACTGGGGTGAATGAATAAGTAGGATTTTTTTGTGTTAGCTAATGTACCAATGTACCCTCATATCCACTGGAATGAGCAGCCCTGTGTTAGCTGGGCACTTCCTTCTATACAGTCAATCAGAGAGAAGTGGCCAGTACCAGTACCAGTACCAGTACCAATGCAACTTCAGAAGAGCTGAGGCTCTTACCACATAAACATTCCTTTTATAAGAAACTGAATGAAACTATATAACTGTAGTTAGTAGTTCGTTTGTGATTTCCATGCAAGTAATGGAAGCTATTTTGAGTTAATTCGGCCAGACATGCTTTTACACGCTTTTTATTTGACAGGAAAGATTACAAAAAAGTATTCCTTTCAGAAGACAAGTCTATTTCTATTGTTCAGAGACTCCGTGTGGACAGGAATATGGTTCAAGGCTACAGTATCATTTAGCGGCGACAGGGGATTCAGCGGGGCATTCTGACATTTGATATGACAAAATGGTTACCTGTCAGAGTTTAGTCTCCTTGTTCACAGCGTGTGTGGGAGTATA
>JAOYSI010000399.1:0-18269 GCA_025775065.1 Hiodon alosoides | reverse complement strand
GGTAGATAGAGAACCAGAGGGAGGGGGGATGAAGAGAGAGGGCCGGCTTCGCCTGGAGAGAGCTGGGAGAGAGAGAACCAGAGGGAGGGGGGGTGAAGAGAGAGGGCCGGCTTCGCCTGTAGAGAGCTGGGAGAGAGAGAACCAGAGGGAGGGAGAGAGAGAGAGAGAGAGAGAGAGAGAGAGAGAGAGAGAGAGAGAGAGAAGGGGGGTGAAGACAGAAGGAGAGAGAGGGGGCTGGTCTTGCCTACGGAGAGCTGGGAGCATTTGCCCAGTGTGGACAGGTGGAGGCAGCCGAGGCCCGAGCACAAGGGCACGCAGCAAGGGCCGGTGGGCACACAGGCTGCCACAGGCCGGCTGCACACTGGATTCCTCCATGTTATAAATAGACACAGAAGCTTTCCTTTCCTGCTGACCCAGAGGTCCATGCAAGGATAAAAACTGAGAGGGCCCATTGGGAATTTTGGCTCCGGGTTCACAAGTATACTAAATATGGTCGACACTGACATTCCTGTGTGAAAGACACACGCAGTGCTGAGTGGAACAGGGTGCTAACATGCTTTTGAATTCAAACACCCAAAGAGTGTGCGCCTGCGAACGGGGTTGAAGGCACACGTAAATCAACTGAATCAACGTGATTTATAGCCAGAAGGAAGCAGATTAAGCTGGCTAGATTTCCCACAGATCACAGAGGCAACAATAAAACTGTCTCTGTGGACCAAGGTTAACCACTCATGTGCCAGACACAGGGACGGGACTCTTAAACAATCCTATAAAGACTGGAAAAAAGACTAATGGTTGAATTCAGGGAAACGCAAACCATCCCCAGCAAATTTTCAGAATTTCACAAAGATATTCGCTGTATATTACACAAAGAAATTCGCCAATTTCGAAAATAACTGTAATGTAAATTAGATCTTTCAGCTGTCCGGTGAAACGCTTTGAACGTTTCACTCTCCACAAATTCATTTGCATTCTTTTCCCCTGTTGCTTTTTAACAGAGGAGTCCGGTCCAAAAGGAATATCAGAACAAGAACAGGCTGGCTGTGCCAGATTACTAAACAGAATCTGCTGCCAGGCCGATGGAAGGCACCATCGCCCCCAGGGCGCACACGGGGAATAACAACAAACTGCGTTTCCTGCTCCTCCAGAGAGCCGCTTCTGAAAACCACTGAAGCGGCAGTCAAAATCCCGCGCAATAAGAGAAAAGAGGATTTCACACTTTGGCGTTGTTGAGAACAAGACATGTCTCCCACGTGTATACATTAACGTTGTTTTCTGTATAGCCCCAGTTTTTGTTTTTAAATTGGCAGATTTCTCTAGGCCTGACAACTTCTCAACAACTGCCTTCCTTGGCTCCATTTTAATGAACCTGTCAAAGAGCATTTTCCCCACAGCCTGCGTAGTAAAGGCCGATGTCACTATGAGGACTGCAGACTGGGTTTTCACGCCGTACGTAAATCACCTGTAATCATAGATTATCTTCACACCAACAAACAAAACGTTACTCTAGCGTTTAATGACACCCAAATGGATAATTACAAGAGTGCAAAAAAAGAAATCTTGCTGGAATAAAGCTGTGTGTGTATATTAAAATTAATTTTTTTTTAAAATTCTGAGCAATTTTATTTGTATTTATTTACTCTTTTTTATTTTGGGCGGGGGGATTCACATCTCCCTGCCAACAGTTGCCGCAGGCCACCGGATGCCTACCCCTGTTCCACTGAGGCACATTCCACATGGGGATATTCTACATGGGGACATTCCACATGGAGATATTCTACATGGGGACATTCCACATGCGGACATTCCACATGGATATATTCTACATGGGGATATTCTACATGGGGATATTCTACATGGGGACATTCCACATGGAGATATTCTACATGAGGACATTCCACATGGAGATATTCTACATGAGGACATTCCACATGGGGACATTCCACATGCGGACATTCCACATGGATATATTCTACATGGGGATATTCTACATGGGGACATTCCACATGGATATATTCTACATGGGGATATTCTACATGGGGACATTCCACATGGGGATATTCTACATGGGGATATTCTACATGGGGACATTCCACATGGGGATATTCCACATGCGGACATTCCACATGGATATATTCTACATGGGGATATTCTACATGGGGACATTCCACATGGGGAAATTCCACATGGGAAAAATGCAGATTAGACAGCAGTGGCTGTGAATATTACTGTGCAAAGCATGCAAACGCCATCTAGCCTGTTGCTTCTGTTTATTCCCTCTCGTCAGTTGTGTGCAGGGATGAAACGGGCATCGGGACTACATTTCTATTTGAGTTACAATCAGCTTTCATTTGATGAAAATAAACTATTAAGAAACCACAAAGCTACTTTGCTACAACAACTCAAACGATTCAAAAGTAAATGTGCTTGTTTGGGCTCCATTTGCATAAAGATACATTTATCAGGTGATCAACCAATCAACCAATCCAAATAGACTTAACAGGTGCAAAATAATCTATAACAAAACCTTGATAGTAAACAAAGAAATACTATTATTCGCAATTAGTTTACTGAAGGAAAATGTGATTCCTGTTTTTGAGGTAAGCAATTAAAACTGAAACGCATCATCGCCATCAATAAGAACTGAAACAATTGCCAGGGTTCACCTCAAATGTACTTTCTGTATTATATTAACAGTCGATTTGCACTGGGGGTAAAAAATACCAAAAAACTAGTTTGTTACGCAAAGATCACAAATATCTAGAGGCAAAATGATCCCCTATATAGCCGAAAAAAACAACTGATTCTCAAGCAGGCAATTCTGAGTGGCGACCATTCTGAGTGGAGGCCATTCTGAGTCGAGACCAACGCGTTAGTTACAGTTAGTTGACACAGTTGTTTTCTTACAGTACAGCCTCACACTGTAATTAACTGTATTTAGCATGGACTGAGGGCCAGGACGGAAGAGCTAAAGCTAACCACTAACAAACCAATGTGAACGGGCTTCTGGTGAATGTAAGTCCCTCAACAATAAGCAATTAGCAAACAGCAGCGCTGTCTGATTATGTGTCTTTATTACTGGCGTATCTACAGTTTGGGCCAAAACACAGTGAGCTCACAGGCGTAAAATTCAGACAACACTAAAGCTGCAGACAAGCTGCCAACCGAATGGTAATATCATTCAGGCACCAGAAGTAAAATAAATAAATTAGCACGTCTCCCTGGTTTTGATTAAAAATTCAATAGGAAAAACAAGCAAATTGAGCCATTTCTCTGGCAAACCGTTCCAGGTAGCGCTGAAATAAAAGCAGGCCGGGTTTATTTAGGCTGGCTGCGATCCCCACCTCCCCCCCCGCCCCAGCTTTGATGTGAACAGAGGAGACCGGTCGGCTCAGACATCAGAGCAGCGGGGCACCCCCCGTCGCTTACCGCAGGATGCGGGCGTGGGCGTGGGCGTGGGCACTGGGTCAGCTTTGGCCTCTTCGTCTCTGCTGTGATGGACTGGGACCCTGAAAAGAAACGGTGCTCAGTCACGCGAGATGAAAGCGGAAAAATGCTAAACGCTAGCGAGCCCTTGATCGCGGCGTCCCTGCACTGGTCTGGCGCTCTCTGAGGGACCGGCATTGTCCCAAACCCCGACACAGGCTGTGCACCACATGTATATGGCGAAGGGTTCACTGTAACGGACAGGTCCAATATTACACACAGAGTGTACAGAAACCATCTCTCTATGAAAGCCATCGCACAAAGACACTGTTTTGTTTTCTTCGTCATATACTTTTGAGCTTACTTTGATGTATAGAAACCACTTTGGAAACGGGATGCTTCTAGCCCAGTCATTGGACCAAGCGCAAGGCTCACACTAACACCTCTCTCATGTCCGTGTGCATGGTGACTAACAGCCCCCTCGTTCGGGCTCCGTGATCGGATATTGAAACAGACAAGCGCATGCCTGTGTTCCTGAAACATCTCCTCAGCTGGTCTCTCCTAAGTCAGCTGTCTGGAGTGCGGATGCTGGCTGCAAGAGGAAGACAGGGTTTCTCTCAGGAGACAATCAGTGCCTAAGTATAGTATCTCTCACTCCACAATGGTGAGCGGCTGGCGTCATCCTGCCTGTGATTACAGCATAATGGGAGCATTTTACCCTAATTGAAATAATTGCCTTAATGCGATGGAAAAAATAAGTTTAGAATCTTTAGCGGAGGAATTATAGAGCTGGCTCCAACACTGAATTTAAATCCGTGTGCACTCTGAGAAAGATTGGGAAATAAATCCCCACTCGTTAAGCTACCCTCTATTACCTCCAATTTTGAGTCAATGAGACACAGCTTTTAACCAAAGAAGAGCAACATGAAAGCAGAGGAATGATTGGCGTGGAGTTGTTCCTCGCCACCCTTACCGTGGCACCTGTACCGCCGGGATGGACCTCTGCTCCTTCGCTGCGAAGGTTTCCACCACGGGCGAGTCCGGGTTGGTGGAGCCGTTGCTGAGCCTGTCGCTGCTCTCGTATCCGGACTCGGTGCGCTGGATGGTCCAGTTGCTGCCGCGCAGCCTGGGGCCGGCCCTGCCCTCGCCCCGCTCCTGGTCCGGGCTGGGCCGGCTCTCAGACTCCAGCGAGCTGTGGCTCCCGCTCTCCTGCCGCTGCTCGTCCTCGTAAATGGTCATCAGGCCCTTCTGCCGGCGGCCCTCCCAGGGCCGGGCCCGCTCCCGCTCGGCGTGCGCTCTGCCCTGGCCGGGGGGCCTGCGGCGGGGGCTGTGCTGCCTGCGCTCCAGCTCGCTCAGCACGCTGTCCACGTTCAGCACCTCCCGCACGGGCCTCCAAGACGACCGGGCCTTGGCGCGCCCCTTGTCCCCTTTGTCCGGGCCGGCGTCTGCCTCAGGGGGCTCGTGCTTCCGGCCGTGGCTGCCCGGGGGGTTAGGCTGCGTCCGCGGCTCGTGGGATGCTCGGCTTTGATGGGGAGCCTTCTCGACCCGGGGCGCCCCTTTACCCTCTGTCCTGTGCACATTCTGGTCTCCGTGTGGCCTGGCCCCGTTCTCCGGGGGGGACGCCAACCGGGAGTGTGTCTTCTCTGACAGCACATCTGAGGGACATTTGACGAGAGTTCAACGTTACAATGATATAGATACTTGAGTAAAATATTAAAATACTTTAAAGGCCATTGGTAAAGTGACTGGACCTGTAACCGATAGTTGCCTGGAGAGGCCTTGCTGTAGTATGCTCGAGCAAGTTACTATACCTGAAATCTGTTAGTAAAGAAACAGCGGCACAGTTTAAAACAGCAAGCTACGCAAGATACTCTGGATAAGTGTTTGGATAAGTAATCCTTAATGCACCGATGTTGCTGTTTATCCCAGCTTCGTGATAACTCTCAACAAACTGTCCGCCTTTCCTCGTGACACATTCCCTGGACTTGAACTATGGTACTCGTGCGTGCCGCTCCGGATAAGAACATCTGCTAAACGACAAGAATGTAAATGCTAAATGTACTTGACGTATTTCCAAGCCTAGCATCCCTGGCACATGTCGTCCCGGTACCACGCGCTCGCTACCAGGAGGCCTCCGCTGGCCAACCGCACTCAATCAACCCCCACCCCCCGATAGGCGAGGAGAGCTCCTGCACAAAAGGGGGGCGGTGCGTCGGTTAAACTCTCCGCAGGGTGTAAATTGTCTCCCGTGTCGTGACAGCTCCCATGGCACCTGTGGGGGAGTGAGGGTGGGGGCTGAACCTTCGCCCGTCCTTGCAGGGACGTGTCAAGGACGCCGCAGATCACGCAGGGCGCTTTACATTTTAAATGAAAAACCCAACAAAGGCCGCACTGTGGGAAGGAGGCCCGTGTGCTACAAAGATCACGATCGGCTAGCTGCCTCCCTGACGCCGGGGCAGTTCTGGTTTCAGATGAGCTCCCTTTTCCTATTCCGAGGATCTACGCTAGCCCTGACAGATGGCGCCGCCCTACAGGAGATGCTACCCTAATTCTTCTTTCCCCACTCGCCAGCCATTCTGTCAGGATCTCGTGCCCACTACCAGACTTGGGCCTGTCCCAGAGCGCCAGAATAAACTGGGGCTGATCGCAGGGACTGGTCCTTGGCCAAGGATTGTTTGGGGCCGCCTCAGAGACATACACGAGCAGTACTGCTCATTGTCAAATCGTGATTAAAAAGTGTTTGTATTAAGGTTAAAATAGCAAATCCATAAGATGCTGGGGCTCACGCATGTTTGCGTGTGAGCGCTAGGACGCTAGGGGGAAATCATCATATTGATGGCTACCGCTCGTCTTCAGAGAGGGCCCTGCGACATCGCTCAGTAATTTCCTGGCTCTGGGAAAGTGACACTATCCACATTCTGTAACGGAACAGTGTCACAGCTGAGTAAGGTGTCAGGATCCTGGGCAGGTTCTAATCCGAGCGCCCTGCTGTTCATCCCGTGCATGGCCTTGCGAGGAAGCCCGGACCCAGCTCTCTATCAAACGCCAACATCACAAATAATCCTCTTTTTTAACACTTTTGGCCTAATCTCCGGTTGCGTAAGGGACCTTTGCGTCAGGCAGCCCCAGAAACAGAAACCGTTGAAATGGGTGCATCTCTGACAAGCCCAGCTGATTGAAAATGTAGGCCACTGAAAAAGAGAGCTCGTCCCCCTAAGCCGACCGGCGGTACAGATAACAGGTGACAGACTCGCACCCCGGTGTACAAGGGCGTCGGTCCTCCGTGGCCCGCGAGCAAGGTCCTTCCTCTGTGGGTGCGGGGTCCGCACTTCGCCCGCCCGCTGGCTGCCCTCCCGGGGATGGCTCCTGGGACTGCCGGGGAAGGCCTTCGCTGCAGGGTTTCGGAGAAGAGGCGGAACCGCCGCAGCGGTTTTCAGCCCCCTCCGGCGAGCTTCGGGGGGTGTCGATACAGGACAAGTCTGAAGGCGAACGCAGCCATTGCCCTCTGTGGAGCAGTGACCCAGAACAACTCAATAAAGACAATACACATAGTGTAATACCCAAACATCAGACTACCCAAAGTGAGAGGACAATCTGAGGTAGAGATTTAATATTTTAAATTTTTTTTTTATATTCCCTCTCAATACTCCCTCTACTTTACTAGGAGCAGCCCTTTTCACTTTTACGAGAGCATTTTTATAATTATCTTGGTCCAAAAGCTCCTGTGTGCTATTGGGCCCAGTTAACATGTTAAAAAAATCTGTGAACCAAATGAGCATTGTAGTGCCATTCCACCAAATACGCCCTCACAAGAGTATCTATTAACGGCACCTTCAGCGACAAGTAACATATTCTTCAGTCTGGTGACAAGACAACACATTAAACGGCTCAACTGCTGGGCTGCAGTGAAGGCAAAACAACGGAACAATTGTGATCCACAGCACATGAAGCAGTCCTTCAAGCCCCGGGCTGGTACCTGGCCCGCGTCCGACGCAGCCGAGGGCCAAGGTGGGCGGCGCCTGCAGCTTCTGTTTGGAGCCTCCCTGGCTGGGCAGCGGGGCGTTGGCATTCTCCCTGGTCGCGTCCGGTCTCTTGGTCCAGGCCTCGCCACCCTGCCCTGTGTCAGGGGAGAGAAAAACAGAGGCGTAAGGCGCAGGGCGGTTTTCTATCTCTCACTCTCTCTCTCTCTCTCTCTCTCTCTCTCTCTCTCTCTCTTTCTCCCCCCCGCACAGACCGCTGCGGTTGTCCCCAGACCAGCTGATGTGCAAACTCAAACGATAGCTCTGCCTGCAAATGATAACTCTACCTCTACCTGCACCCCATCGAGCGTTTATTGAGACCTCTGTTGTTGCTGTGCGCCGCGATCATCGCTGCGCACCCATAGAAACGGAAAAAATAAAACACAAAAACCGGGGAACCGCTTCCTCTCGCGCGCAGCGATCCGCCGCGCCAACGGAGCGTGTTTCTCATTGGCTCCACCAGCAGCCGCAGCAGAGCGTGCTTCTCGGGTGGGGGCTTCTGCACTGCAAATGCAAGCCATCCTCAGTCTGATGGGGCCGGCCGATACGGAGCCGTGCTCTCAGGGGAGGGCGGGGGGTGCTGAGTCTAAGGGCGATTATCGAAGGAGATGAAAGCAGAAGTGAATCACGCACTTTAATCCGCCAGCCGTCACCAACCGCTCTCCTTGCCAAACAACAGCTTTGTCTGTGTAGGCGGCGCAAGATAAAGCACAAAGGCATCAGGAAAGACAGTTTAAATTGCTTTTACTCAGATTGCCTTTAGTATTTAAGCACGGTTTTCCCTATTTCAGCGTAACAGCCTGATTGTTGCCAGATGGAAAAGTATGATCTTAAAAGCTATATTATCCTGTACAGTTTAATGGGAAACTCCCAACAGAAATTCACGATAGGGGTAGGAAGTGAACCAACATTACGTTCCAGTTCATCCCAAACGCGCTCCGGCCTCGCATCGGGGTACCGTCCTAATTCGCGACTCCCACGCTGGAGCTGGTTGCAGCGGGGCGACCCGGAGCGCTCGAGGACAGCGGGAGGGTGTAAACTTTAATGAAACATTGGCTTGTAGAGCCAGCGTTACTTCCAAGCGGTTGGTATTGTTTTTCTCAGCGGGGTCCTCTGGCTGCCAAGTCCATCCAACAAGGTCTAGGCACCGCCCCCCTCGAACCCGCTAATGACTACACAGAGCACGGATTCAGGACTGGCCAGGACTTCAATTAATTAACTCGGGAAGACAACAGAGGAAAGCAGCCCGGACAAATAAAGAGCCCATCCCACTCAATTAGAGCCAGTTAGTATAATAAATACACTCCTGTGATATGAACTGACCAAACACAAGCATAATGTGATTCAGGGTTGTATTTTAGCACTTTTAGTGATGGGCCCTTGCACAATTTGTTCTCGTGCTCCAACGCTGGCAGCTCATGGCTGAACACATCTTTAGCCTTCTAAAAGCAATCTTATCAGACTCGTTTCTTTCCTTGGTGAACGAAGTAAAGCTGCCAATGTTGCAATATCTATTCCGGACCACATGCAAGGTAAGGCCCCGCCTCACCTACAGCTTCTCCGTTGACCGGGCCCTTGTGGTGGGACCACATGGTGGTCTGTCTGGGGGCGTCCTCTGTAGAGACCGCGCCTCCGTCCGGGTTGGCATAAAACAGGAGGAGCGGCTGCAAATGGCCCCGGATACATTTAGAGACCACGTCTTTCCATTTGGATCCGATCTACAGAAATTCAACAGGAGCTGGGTTTAATTCGCGCGTCGACATCACATGGTGGACATTCTCTACCCAATAGCAAAGCATCTCTGTTTGGAGGAGGCCTGCAGTAAGTCAGAAACGGCATGCTGTGCTGGTTCTCTGAAGTCTGCCGCTGGTATTAAAGACATATTCACAGCAGAAATTGCCGCAGAGAAGCATTTTGGAAGAACTGCGGGCCAGCTTGACGTTAGCCCGCCGCGTTCGCCGCGCTAGCAACGCAAATTCTGAGGCCCGCCAGCTTGGGCTGCGCATCTTTCCGAGACGCCGCACGGCGCAGGGCGCCATGACCCAGCGCAGCAGAAGGCCGGTGAGAAGCAGACTGGTATCTCCTTCCATGCGCTGACTAAACAGCTTGTGCCCTCCCATCGGTGCTGAAACGTCTATATGTGAACAATCACTGTTTATTAACAATCGACTGCCATCTGACGGCAGCTGTTTGAGGGGAGGAAAGGCTAATTAAAAACGCAATCAATACAGTAAATACAATCACGCAGACGGAGGCGGTCCATCTAGGAGATTAGATTTCAGTAAACTGTACAGCGAATTACGCTCAGCCAGCAGGTCTGCCCGGTCTGCACAGCCCAGCGTGCTGATGCAACGTTCCTGGTTCAGGCGGGAATTGATGAAGGACCAGGAGGGTGTAGTTACCTTCCTACTTTAAGTTATTTAAGTTGTTCCTGCCTTTAAACGCAAGACACGTTTCGCCTTCGACTCACTTGTGATTGTCTAAATAGTGCACTGATAAACACTTTATTGGGCCGCTTGTCTCTGAGATTTTTCACAATAAAGCCTGGCCTTGCTTTTATTATCTGGGCCAAGCACCTTAACTTGTCCGGATTAATAAATTTAGCTTTTTGAGAGCACCGCTGATTTGCAGAGGAAGCCTCTTGGGTTTTAAGATGAATCTGAGTTTTTAGGGCCGCGGTGTCGGAGAAGTCCTCCAAATCCAACTGCTTCCCTCAAAGCGATTTAACGCTCTCACGTCGCAATCCGGGTCACTGCAATTACGGACCCAGCCAGCGTGAGGCACCGTTGGTGACGCGCAGGTGCCCGCGAACGCTCACCTCCTTCACGGTGGCGTCGTCGAAGAAGACCCATCGGGACGATTTGGTGTGATAAGCGAAGGCGCAGTAGTGGCGGCTGGAGTAACAGATCATCCCCACCAGGAGCAGCTCGCTCCCCTTGGTGCTCTCGTCCATCACGCGGCAGAAGAGCTGCGGCAGAGATCACAGGCGTTTTTTCCCATCAGATCCCCGGCAATGCCATAAACAGGAACGCGGTTAAGGTGGCACGTTAGCCGGATAACGCCCTAGCACCTAATAGCAAGTCTACACAATTTCTTATAACATTAGCCGTGTGGGAGAAATTTTCATCAGTAGAAGAGTTAGGTGATACAAAATCGTATTTTATATCCTGTGTGATGGGAAAAAGTGTGAAGAAATAAGTGACCTTATGAAGTGTCAAAATATTGTGTAAGATTGGTGTGCACAGAAGCATGCAGCTGCGTGAGGAGTGGAAAAACAGAACTGTGTGTGCTGGATGAGGTGACCGCGGATCTGACCATGAGAAGTTGCTTAACTGAGAAGGAAGATCTGTTGGAGAGAGATGGGTGCTTCTTACACACACACACACACACACACACACACACACACAGTCGCAGGAGTCTGATCTAGTTCAGTCTGTTTTTTTTTCTTTTAGACCCACCCTGTGAGGTGGAAAAGTACTGAGTGTGTTATTTGAACTGTATATAAAAAGGAGGTTTTGTACCTCTTTATAACCTTGGAAGAGTGGTGGGTAAGACCAATTTTCCCCATTAGCAAATGTAATAAACGCGAGTGTTTTTAAATTCAAACCTGAGTGTTGCAGTGGTTCTATTCTGGGAATAGATGGGTCCAGGACCTATAAAACCTCATCTGGGGGGGGTCGTGGTGTCTAAAGGGATATTTCCCCGACACCGGATTACGTTGTTATAATGTTACAGTAAATGTTATTTGTTAGCTGCACACTGCCCTGGCACCTGAAAGCTTTAATAACTTCTGTAGAGGACAGTGGTATTCAAAAAGCATGTTTTATTTTATTTTTAATGCCAGTGCTGTTCCAAACCATGCAGATCATTACTTCACTGTTATTGTGCACCCAACTAACTGTTCTTATAACATTAGCACAGCATCACAGCAAATGGTGTACTTTAGCTGGATAATGGCCTATCAGAGAACACAGCAGGGGTTAAAAATGAGTATGTCACAAGCTAATGGACATAATGAAAAGCATGTAAAATAAAGTCACTGTGTTTTAGTAACAGTCTCACCACATGATCACTACACTATTGATTACACACTACACAATTGATTGTCTCATCCACCATTGATAAGCAATGACGCATGAAATATATAGTGGTTCATCCCATATCTTTGTGCTAGATGCTTTCTGGCAATATTCAATCTTAAAGTAACTTCCTCAATTAAGGTACATTTTGCACAGAGGAGACGTGTCTTTCAATTGCTGACAAGCACAGTGGCTAGACAAACGGTCACCTGGCTAGCCACTGTGCTAACCACTGTGCTAACCACTCACCCCAGCGAGATTGAGGTGCGGGCCCAAGGAGCGGAGGACTTCCTCAGTGAGGTCAGACTGCTCGGCGTCCCACACAAAGCCAATGGTGACGATCTCTGGGCAGTTCATCAGCACACGCCGGACTTTGATGCTCTGACCACAGTTGCTCTGCAGAACCAGTAATGAAAAAGGCTCGTTTAGCGTGAGCGCTGAACTTACAGCAGAACAAATAAATCCTTAGTGATATCACTAAGGTCACTTTAGTGAGTGATCCGCACTAAAACCACAAAGCTAACATAGATCAGCGCAGTCGTTAATATGGGTCTGTATTATTTCACCTCCTTAAGTAGCTACTGGCACTCTGCGCTTAGCATTGTGCCATGATATTATGTCATATAAAAACTAAATTATGCAGCACCCTATCGCTGTAACAACTGCTATAAACCTTTGTGCAAATGGAGGAAATACTAGCAAGGTCTGTGAATCAAGTTGCTTATGTACTTTATGTAAATGCTTATTTCAGAGTCGAGGTGTGCCAGAGCCTAACCCAGCACGCATAGGGCATGAGTGAGAGGAACAGGACGCTAGTCAATCGCAGGGCTGAGTCAGAGGGACAGGACGCTAGTCAATCGCAGGGCTGTGTCAGAGGGACAGGACGCTAGTCAATCGCAGGGCTGAGTCAGAGGGACAGGACGCTAGTCAATCGCAGGGCTGAGTCAGAGGGACAGGACGCTAGTCAATCGCAGGGCTGAGTCAGAGGGACAGGACGCTAGTAGGGTAGGAGACATATATGCACGTTTATTATATATATATATATATATATATATATATATATATATAGATATATACACATACACACACACACACATTCCGGAGGGTGTGCCAAGGCCTGCCAAAAGCTGTTCAGCATTGAAATAAAACAAAAAGAAATCTCCGCTATCTTCGCAAGTAGCCAGCGAATACTTGATGTTCCCGACTGTAATGTAATCTGCCTGGTGTCATCACAGTCTGGAGACACACAGTGCTGGAGTCATCTGTAGGTGCAGTGTACAGTACCCACCAGGCTGAGGTGGTGCCGAGTGGTGTGCTGCCGTTGCCAATGGAGATGACAGGGTGACCGCAGATAAACCCGACTGCAATATATTTAGCAACACGAGACTGGCAGTATTTTTCCTTCCAAACTCAGTATCAAGAGAGCTCAGCGCGGCATGCAGTTGAAGCTAATTAACCTGCAAATATAATCCTTTTTTAAAATCTGTAATGCATTCTGCTAGCCTTGGAGAGGGTCAGCTGGTACAAAAATGCAGAAAAGCGTCTAGTGCACTAGCCCTCCAAACCCCCACGTTTGTAATACAGCAGGCGTTGGAGCATTGACAGCACACCCTGCAGAAAGACTGGGAACGGCTCATTTGTCACTTTGTGACATTTGTGAATCAGGAAATATTAAAGATTTAAGTGTCGAGCGGCGGCCTTTTCCTTGGTTTCCTTGGCAGCGAACAATCCAGCCGGAAAGGCAGCACCCGTAGAGCCAAGCCGACCGGGCCAACCGTTTACAAACCACAAACCGCAGCGGGACAAGGCGTTTTTGAGCTGAGAGGTTACCGGAAGCAACCCGCCGAGGGGGAGGTTTCCACCACGTACCGGGCACTTTCGGAGGTCCCCGGTGGTGCTGGCCGCCTGCAGCAGCTCCCCGAACATGTCCGACCTGAGTCTGTCGTTCTTCTCCAGCAAACGCTCCACCTGTTGACTGGAGAGAGAACAAGACAGAAAATTCAAGTAAGACAGGGGCCCCCTGTGGCTCTAAGCGACGCAAACGCGACAGTGCTAATCAGCCACATTCTTCCATTGCTCGGCAGATAATTCCGGGGTGTTTACTTAGCGTACCATTTTACCCTTTTCCCATTTATTACCCATTTTTAAGACGTTCAGCACACAACAGTGGGCCCCCTTCTGAATCTGCAACCGTCTGCTCACAAGCCCAGACCCTCAAACCCTCAAAAGGCGCTTACCAGAGAGACGTTGTGGAGACGTAATGTACCAGCTCAGTGAAAGGCAGGGGGTCAGAGGACGCCCCACAGCTACGGCACACTGACTGCCAGAAAGGGAGACAAATCCAGCCGTTAGCGAGGTGCTGCCCGGAAACACCCAAACCAGGGAGGCGCTAGCCTGTAGTTCTGGGATAAGGACCAGTTGGGCAGTGGGGTTGCGTTGGGGAGTGGGTGGCAAAGGAAAATCAAATAACAGCAAGTCCCTTGTGTCTCTCACTTCCGAAAACCTCATTCACAAACATCTGCTCTTAGCGTTCACTGTCATGTGAAATGTCAGTATGTCTACTAAGAGTATTGTAACAGCCCACAAAGTCATGATTAATAAATGTCCCTGGCATTAACGTTATGCATGCACGCCACTTTAGCCCCACACCGTAGTTGCACAAAGCAGGTCTGGCCCAGAGATCGGACGACTGCATCTAAAACACTGAGGGTCGACAGAAGACAGAAAAACGGCTATTACCTGTTCATAAAGTGTCATGGCAAACTTCTGATGGGTGATGCAGGACTTGGACGTGCAGACCTCCATCCCTATGTCAGACACTATGTGCAGATGGATCCGCTCCAGAATGTTCTCCTGCGTCACACGCACAGGCAGGTTAGACAGTCATAAGGGGAAAGTGTTTTTTCAACAGCTGCTCCCCAGATTTCACTACACTATGGTGGCCATTGAGAAGTGCAAACATGACAATCAGCAATGCATTTATAAGCATGTGGTGTTTGATCTGATTAGCATTTTATTCATCGTACGCCTATTTGCCTTGTGATAAAGTGTTGCCTTTAGCAGTCTGCTGAGGATCCCTATTGGGTGGACTCCGTAATCTGCATGCGATAACCAAGGTAAACAAACAAAATTGAAAAGGTCGGTCCCCCATTGAAGACGGAAAACCAGATAATCACTTGGCACGTGTACTTGCGTTATGAAGCTTTTCTGGGTGCCCCTTTCAGTGGACTCAAAGGCAGATATGAGGAACACTAAATGTTTAGTGTTGCCATGGAGCTAAATACTCTCACTACAACATTGTGAGAGCTTTAGAGTTTACTTCTGAATTCAAAACCAATTGATGATCAAATGACCCCCGTTTGACATAAAAAGATTGTTCAGATCCAATTCAGGTTTTCCCCAATTCAGTGGTCCTCTGAATCTTTGTCACTAAAATGGGTATTAACGTGCACCGTGAATGGGACAGCACCAAATAGAAACCACACAAGCTGTGTGTGTGTGTGCAGAAATGGGCATTTCACAACCAACAGTTTTGTTTTCTTCTTCTTTTCTGTATATCTTAGCTTTAATTGGCTTGGTTCTTTAATCTCAGTACATATTCATAGGAACACATCCCGAAAATGAGGATTAGATGCAACATCACAAATGTGAAACGCCAACAGCAGTTCCACGGCCCCGGGTTGCCTGGCAGCCTCATTAGGACCTACCTCCTACATGCTGGTCATTATCCAGCCCCCGCCCGTTCTCCGCCATGCAGTCTGCGCCATTTAGCTAAAATCCAGTAATGATATATTCTACAGTAATTAGCAAAAGCCGTCAGACCCGCTGCGCTGACAACAAAATAATTTCCTGTGCGCATTTATGGTTTTAAATGCTCTGCGAGCACGGCGGTGGGCAGGGAAAACAAGCAGTATGCGCGCAACTTGAAATGCATCAAAAAAAAAACCCAAACAGAACCTTCCTGATTTCCCCTGGGGATTTCAATAACTTATTCCTTCATTCCACCTTCAAAAAACAGGCAGACATGAAAGTCATGTTAGCGTATTGCTGTATTGACATTGATATGCTATTATCAAGTTCCTGTAGAACACTGCTAACTCTACCAATGGAAAAATTTTCACGGCGTATATTTGCGTCAGACTGTTGAGACCTATTCCTGGGATGTTTTAGCTAAACATACGCAAAAAAATGTCTTAAATATCACTCTGAACAGCAGCAGTTTTTGCATAATAAGTATGATAAAAATACAAAATTGCAGTGGCTACATTAATAACCTATAAACAATGAACCGTGTAAATCCCATGCAGAATTTCATTCTTTTGGATTACCCCATTGGACTGGTCCTTAACGGAGTTGACTGTTAGTGTTACTGTGTGTGTGAATGAGGGAATGAGTGCGTGCATGTGCTTGAGTGTGTGCGTACGTGTGCTGACACAGGCAACGCATGTGTGTGTTTGTTTGCATGTGCATGCGTGTTTACTTCGCAGTACTAAGAGTGATTCAGAAGGAGGGACGAGATGGAACAGACCGTTACATGATATCACTGGGAGGACGGGTCAGGGCTCATGGAGAGGCCACTTCAACAGACCCTTCGCTCTGGTGGGAACCTTGCCAATAATTTGTCCCGGCATTCCTTCTCTTCCAGGTCCCGGCGCCGCCCCTCGTTGCTACGGCCCCGCCCCGCCCCGCCCTGCCCCGCCCCACCCCCCACACTCACAAAGCACTCGGCGGCGTCGTCCATGAGGCCCAGCTGGAAGCGCTGCTCGTCTTTAAAGGTCTCGGCCAGGGCCAGACGAAGGTTGTCGGACGGCAAGGCCCGCTCCCGGCTGTGCTGGAACTGAGTGAAGATGCTCTGCATGGGACACACACACACACACACACCACCCAACATCCAATGTTTTATCCGTGCTGATAACGGCTAGCAGACCAGAGAGAACGCTGGGAGATAAACCAGCACGCCAGCATGTGTACCTTTAATGCACAAAAAATGCAGGCGTCTCCCAGACAGAAGTGCCCAGGAAGCTGTCTCAGACTCCGTCTAAAGATGTCTAGTTGCCACAGAACCTGCAATAAGGGAAACCCTTGAGTTAGTGCCTTCAGGCAAAATTAACTGGAGGTCGACATTGACCTCATCTACCATTCGTTATCAATTATTCCAAGCAGTCAACCTTGGACCCGTATTCCGCATTAATGCCTCAGCACACTGTATCTGTCAGAGCTGGTCAGGAGCTTCAGAATATGGTCGTGCCAGTCGTCCTTCCACGGAGGACAGCGGTCAGAGTGAATGAATGTGGGGGGAGATTCCCGGGGGGAGATTCTTTCGCTCAGCTGCACAGCCCAGGGCAGGGACCTCAAAACGCAGTGCGGCCCTGCCTCATTCACAGCCTCCTGCCTCCAGTCCAACCCCAGACACTAAACCAAGCTCATCTCTCCCACCCATCTGAGGATCAAACAGGTCATATGGCAAAGTACGTGTGGACAGTTAACAGCTAACTACCGAGCGCCGGCTCACTCGTCTTTGAGGTGAGACACAGGAGGCAGCGGTGAAAGGATTTTCTTTGGGAGACACATGGTGAACAGAGCGTCCTACTGCCGCAGGAGTGGGTGGCTGCCCAGTTATAACGTACAACTAAGGCGTGAAGACCTTTTATCTTTTCACTGCACTTAACAGATGGAGGTATTTCCAGCCAAGATACGCAAAACAAAACCATTATATTTTATTGGTCAATGTCAGATGTCGATATGAAAATATATTACGCTGCATCATGAGGGGAGAAGCACAATAGCATGGTTAAAAATACATTTCTCCACAACTGAGTACTGTTGGGCTTTTTCTGGATTTTTCATTTATGTGGCTGATAGTTAAATAACTGGGACAGATGAGCACAGCACCACATACAGACAGGTGACCAATTACAGGTAAAACCAACATGAATTGTCTGTCACGAAGTAGGTATAGATTCTACTAGTCTTTGGAACTCTACTGGATTGATAGTACACCATTACATATCCCCTCAGTTGGTGTTTTATCAACATTGGATGGTATTGGTGGAGAGAGCTCTCTCTCCCCTGGGTGTTCAATCAGGTTAAGATCTGGTGAATGCGAAGGGCATAGCATCTCATTCACTTCATCCAACCATTCAGTGACCCCTCGTACCCTGTGGATGGGGGCATTGTCATCCTGGAATAAACCACTCCCATTAAGATAGATTTGTTTCACCATGTGATAAAGCTGATCACTCAGAATAACTTTTTAATGATTTGCAGTGACCTTCCCTGGACCCAAACCATGCCAGGAAAATCCCCCCTCTCCTCATTGTAGGTTTTTCCATTATTTTGTCACCTGCCTGTATATTCCTTTAGTTGCCCCAAACTGTAAGTTTACCACAGCACCATAGATATGCCTTCAGAATCCCCAAACACTAAGTTCAGCACAGTACCATAAATATGCCTTTAGGAGCCCCAAACAGTAGGTTCCAGCAAGCCTATACAGATATTTCACAACTGGTCATTTCAGTAGCAGTGGCCATTGCACTCAAAAAGCATGAAATCGGTGATGAGGTCAAAGTGCAGACTCACCTGTACGGCGCTGTTGAGGAAGCAGCTGTTCTGTCCAGGTTCGTTGAGCAAGCCCTTGGTGAGGGCCAGGGATATCATGCTCCCCGGCTGGTAAGACTTCCCTAGACTGCCCCTTGGCTTTTTGAAGAGCTTCACCCATGCCATTGGGGTGAGGGTGCTCCGTGTG
>JAOYSI010000398.1:0-18271 GCA_025775065.1 Hiodon alosoides | reverse complement strand
CCCCCCCCCCCCCCCCCCCCCCCCCCCCCCCCCCCCCCCCCCCCCCCCCCCCCCCCCCCCCCCCCCCCCCCAGGACCAATCTGCCACTGTATCTCCTGAGCTGTGCTCACAGCACTGCATGACAGCAGGCAGGAAACTCCACAGGGCTCCCGTCGATTCCTGCAGCTTCTGAAGTGTAGCTAAGAGTCTTCACGTTTGGGCGTCCCGGCCTGGACCCCCGGGTCTCGGCTTCGCGCCCAGCTTTCCGATGCGATGCAGGAGGGACGCGGGAGAAGGAGGACTGCGGAATGCACCCCCACCCCATGCAGGCATGCCTTTCAACATTCCCTCCACAGCGCTTAGTGCAGGGGAACCTCAGGGTAATGAGAAAGGCAGCGTTGTGAGCAGGTTGTAAATGAATCATTTAGATGACAAACTGAGAATTCAGCTTTTTGCTTTTTTTTTTGCTTTTAGAGGGAGACGGAAGAAAAAGAGGGTGTCCCACTCGCTCCTCAGAACCTCTGCATTACTTGAGGATTCATGATGGCCCCCACCCCCCTACCCCACCACTCCCATTACTCTGTTCTGGGATGTGTCTACCCAGCGCTATCAGCTCCCACTCCGATGTATTTATTATGCAAGGTGGATGAGCTCTGGTGCCTAGTCAGAGTAAGCACTTCTGTCCGCCGGGCCAGTTCAGGGACAAGACAAATGGTGGCAGAGGGGTGCGCAGTTCCAATCGATGAGGAGCCCTCTCAGTGGGGCCCTCACGCGGGCCTTGAACTCTCCATGCACCCTTAACCATTTACCATTTACCCTACCCTCCCCTCCCTTCCCTTCCCAGTCGAGAGCCCCCCTACAACGGCAGGTGGTATGGCCCTTTACAGAGGACATCGCAGTGGGAGCTCCAAAATAGCAGAAAACAACCTGTGGTCAATGGGAGACGAGTGATGGAGCCCTTCACAGAGCTGAGGCCAGCAGTGCAGGGACACCTGGGAGCCACAGAGGGCCTCAGTAACAGCTCAAGCCATACAAGAGCATAGGGCGACCAGTTTGACTGGGGGGCTGGATCATCCAGGCCCATGGGAAACGAAGGGGTTACAACCACTAAACCGAACCTTCTGTACCAGGTTACTCTGTCCACAACATAGTTCCCCACTGCTACCACACAGCAACTGAGCTGAGGCATCACCCCAGGAAAGGTCTTCCCTGTCCCAGCAGGACCCAGGGCCACAGATCACACACAGGCAGCCGACACATGGAGGACAGGTAGAGCATCCCCCCCCCCCCCTGTACAGACAGCAGGTTGGCGGGCAGGCCCGAGCACATCCCAGGCGT
This sequence comes from Hiodon alosoides, assembly GCA_025775065.1. NCBI lineage: Eukaryota > Metazoa > Chordata > Actinopteri > Hiodontiformes > Hiodontidae > Hiodon > Hiodon alosoides. The sequence continues at coordinate 16,954 of JAOYSI010000398.1, read as the reverse complement.
CTGTTTTACACACACACCCACATAGCACAGGCATTAGCACCCGGCGCTTGCTTGGCAGAGCCTAGCATGTTGGTGGCTAGGTCACAGCAGACACCTGGGCCCTCAGTGTGTCATCCTGGACGCTGGACAGACACAGAAGAGAGGAGGAAGGAGCTGCATTTTTAGCACAGTAAAACATTTCACGGAGCCAAAACCCACTAAAAATAACTGACTGCACCCAGGGCCAACTTTAACCACGATTACACCAAGAGCTGCAAACCACGGCACCAAAAAAAAACAGGCGGACCGTAGACACGGTCCCTGCAGGGAACTCCCCAGGTTTCATCCTCAGGTTTCCTCGGTGATTAAACAGACCCACCATGATGGCCCCAAGACATCACACTGCAGTTTACGTACTTGCATTTTTTAAAGCAAAATTTGTTTTCCTCTGGAAAAGAGAAAAACAAAAACAAAGGGAATGATTATGAAAATAACCTAACCAAACCAAATCGCCTTGACTCTGATCAGCCAGAAAAGCACGCCAATTCACCCCGACTCTGATCAGCCAAAAGTAAGGCGAATGACTCAGGGAGGGCCCAGGGAGCCCCGGAAAAACAGCCCAAGGCAGACGTGTTAAACACGGAGGCATGAAGAACCCACCATCCGGGAACCGGCAAGGGACTGAACACCACCTTAAATCTCCAGGCAGGAAACCTGCCGGAAGCGAGAAGGCACACTTTTGGTTAGCGATGTCCTGTCAATGACATCACGTCCCAGCAGTCCTGCTACCTCTCCAGGATCCGCCATGGCCAGCTACCTCTGAGCCCTTTCTGAAGGCAAGGAGGCGCAGGGCATTCGGGAGGACCGTGAAGGCGGCGTGGGCGAGGGGCAGTACGGGAGGACCTCCAGCCACGCGGACGTGCATGACTGACACGCATGTAGTGCACCTCAGAACACACCAAAAAAATGCTAACTGGAGCAAGTAAGAGAAAGGAAAACAAACAGGATACATTCAGGCTGGATTACACCCAACTATACAAAATGGTCAAAGTTTTTTTTTGGTAGACAAACACTGTCTACTGTTTGCAAACACTGTCAGTGCAGGAGGAATCAATATGAATGTGACATGGAGAGAAAGAAAAAGACCAGGCATTGGTGATTGCGCAAAGGGAGATGGGAATACTTCCAAAATAATCATTTAGTAAGATTTAGTAAGCACGCATTAACCATCAACAAAAATCTGCAAAGGAGCATTAAAACAAATTTATCGCAGGAAATCACGGATTTCCGTGGACACGAGGGCAAATTCAAGATACAGACAAAGATTAAACCCATAAATACCTTGGTTTATGTAAACTATCTGCGTATATCCTAGAAATACCCTGGACAAACGCAACGGTTAACCAAGAAGTAGGTTTACACAAACATTCTCTTGAATGAAAACAGTAAGATCGAAAGTTTTTTTTGGTTTTTTGTTAGCGGCTCAAACATTTGTTGAGAGAAATCAACGTTGCATAGGCAAACCAGTTTAAACTTCTATACGCCACCATTCAATCTACCGGCGGACCAGTTAAATAAAAATTCGTGTCATTTACAACAACAACAACAAAAAAAACTCGTTCGTTAATTTAGTTGTTTGAAACGGATACCAAATCGCTCTCGATTCAAATGACTACATTGTTACTTGTAGCTCCAGAATAAACCAATCTACAACGATCCGATGACGCAAGAATGTCAAATCTGGCCACCATTCACTTAAACCTTAATAACTGATTACGTTAAAATAGACAATCCAGCATCAATGTCTTTTTTAAATTGCATTCTTAATTAATCTACATGAGAAAAAGAAAATAATTATATCTCCTCTGCTCTGGAGGAAACTCCTCTCCGCGACAAAACACGGGATATTTTCTGACCGAATTTCACGGATTGTTTCCGGATTACTGATTTTTGCAGATTTTTATCCACCAAATAAAAAATAATACAGTTTTGTCAGGAAGGAAATGTACATTGTGGCTAATTCTCCAGCAAAATATATCGCGACTGATGCATCACGTGAACAAACTATAAAACGTTTGCTAGAAAACCTAATATAATTCCTCACCGATATCAATCGCTGAGTCCTAGTCATATTGATAGAAATGTGGAATGAATATGGCAGATGCACGTCAAAACAAACGAGACGTCCAGATAGATAAGCCAAAATGACAGTTCAATACTGCGAAAGTAGATTAGAAGCATTAGTAAATTAAATATTGAACTCAAGCCAAACCACGAGACACGAAAGTTAAGCTCTCTGGCACTTTCAAATTGAAGTGCAGAGAAATTCAGAGAGCACTTCCCATTATCTGTTAATTCTCTAATAATATTAACAACAGCACAAATACAAACCCTTGCAGAAACGTAACACGATTAAGATAAAACGCCAGCCTTGCGGTAAGAGTTAAACTGGCGAAGCGTGCCTTTTGACAAAGTACCAGGAAGTGATGACCATCTACAGAATGCATCTGTAAAACGTGGCTTTACACGGTTAAACGTCCAATCGTACAATTAATAGAAATAAAAACACATATTTAGCCGGTACACAATAAATTGGCTTTCGGTCTGTTACTGTTACTACTGACAAAAAAGGGAAAGAAAGCAACAGTGTCACAACTCCGGCAAGCTAACTGACAGCGAATGATCCGACTGAGATTCTGTATTCTAATAATAATAATTCACGGACACCATTTCCTAAGCGTTTGGGGTGTATGTGTGGTGGTGTGTGTGTGTGTGTGTGTGTGCGTGGTGTATTACATACCAAGCGGCTGAGCCCCCTTCGTAACATATTGCAGTTTTCTTCCTCTTTTCCTCGTTTTCTTCAACGATATGAGGACGATGTGAGGGCGAACAGCCTTCCTTTTGTTTCTGCCGGCTACAACTGTTTAGGTTTGTAACTTTGAAGGTATTATATCAATTTAACTTTGTTTTTTTTAATACCGCAGCGACGCTACATTGTTGACATTTGGTTTTTAACCCGTCCCTATTAAACCCTTCACTTTCTCCTTAATATTCTCCGCGTTGCGGTCTACGGTGCTAGGCTTACTTGTCCATACACGGTGTTCTCACTGCGCGCGGCATCCCGCTCTCAGCCCTTATTTTTCTACACAGCAATTCGTTACACACGGGTCTATTCGTGGTACAGGTCATACAACAATCGTGACAAAAAAACAAAAAAACGAACTCAAATGGGGATAAAAGACAAACGCACGCTCTTCAACCACCACCCCTCCACCCCATCAGCCCCTGTCATAGAATTCTGCTTTGCCCCTCAACCGAAAGCACTTCCACGTTCAGAAGCTCCGCCTATTGTAGGTAGGCTAAGAGCGTCAGATAAATTTTAAGGGAATTGTAGTTTTTTTAAAGTCAATCTTATGAAAATGCTTTCATAGCGATTCTCTTAATCGAAAATTCATTCACATTGTTATTCGCATAATTTCACAAAAAAATTAATTAATAACGTAATACTAATGAACACCCTTAATTAATCATCTATTGTTCTGCGAAACGGCAATGTCCGAACGGTCGCGTCTCATTTAGGAATATGAACTCAGGACGCAGTCCAAAGTACGAAACGCTGTTTAAATACAGATCACAAACTGCCAGTACAGCAGAAAGCTTCGCAAAACCCCTTAATTTGGCGTAAAGCATGTATGAGAGAGATTAGACCATTAAGCTTGAGAATGCCGTGAATGCTACAGAAGCCGAACAAAAAGAAACAGGTTTCTGAGATTACAAAAGGTTTACTGCAACACGTTTGCTGAAACCAATAACCCATTGGCCAGTATTACATCCCTATCCTGCTGATAAATTAGTAATAATAAATAAATACATGAATTAATTAAAATACGATTTCTGTGTTTCTGCATTAAATTAAACGTGTTCCCATTTTCATTCTGAAATTATTTGTAGGACTTCTGAATTTACACGGTCCTGAATATTGCAAGTTACTTCTGGAGAAACGTCCCTAACAACATGGCTATTTAAAGTTAAACTTATTTCTGGATGTATGAATCAACTCATCTCCTGGGTTTCCTTTCATTATCTGTGATAGACCCTCGCCAAAACCCCTTACCAGAAGCCCCAAAGGTCACTTTGGTATTATCCATTCCAGGTATGTACAAATTTTCGACAGGTGAGCTGTATCATTTGTAAACCGTGGCTACAAATCCACATTTTATTATTGGCCCCGTTTGCACGTGATTTGAAATTAGACTATATACAGAATACAACAATACTACGGCAATGATGGAGAAACTGGCCTTTCCTTCAGCAACGTTCTCGGCTTCAACCCTGTTTAATCTACTATCTTCTCAAGGTCCCGTAAGCCACAGCTCCACTCCACTAGATGTGTGGTGGAAGAACTCCAAAAAAAACAATATTTTGATAAACCCCTTTGTTTGTGTGTTGGCTGTGTCATTTTCTTTCTCCTTCCCAGCGATGGACTAGCGGCCCGTGCGGGGGGTAACATGCCTCACACTTAGCTACAGCGACGCTGAATTATATGAACGGTTACGAAGAATATACTGGCTTCATGGCGCCCTCGTGTGGCTTTTGAGTGGAACGTTAGCGAACTCCCTGAAACGGCGGAGCTCTTAATGGTTTGAAGAGGGTCCACTGGACATTCACATATATCGATGACCAGCTGCTACAAAATTTACAAATAGCAAATATTTAAGTTAATAATCTTGCGCTTAAATCCCACTAATCGTATTTAATCTAATTGAATTTCATAGCGTTTTCTTAATAATCCATGACACAACTAGGGCTGGGACCAAATCAAAAATTTGATAACCCATTAATCGCATTTCGTTTTTTTTTTTTTTTCATGAATAGAAGAAAATAATGTGTTATATATACTTTTTTTCATACTGAAAAAGAATAAAAACTCAGGTTAGGTCCGTTTAAATTATGAAAATTCCTTGAAAATGAACATTAACTCGTGTCTGGACTGCCAGTTCTCATCATCCCGTCATGTCCACGCTTGGCCGAACCTTCTGTGTCTCGTATGCCATTGCCTTAAGATGGATGTTGAAACTTTCATATTGTCCTTGGTCGGCTACTCATTCCTTGGCTTGTAATTAATTAAATAATTCTTTATATAAAAAATTATAAATAAAAAATGCAACCGATTAATTCAACTGTAATTAGTATACTTATTGTGTTCACAGGCACATTGCTATTCTATAGAGCGGCGGTACGCAAAAAGGGGGCGTGGTCACAAGTGAGAAAAGTCCGGCTGCCCTTAAAGGCAGTCACTTATCCATAGCGTACGCCCAAAGTTGTGCGCAACAGGTACGTACGATAGATCTGAGCCAAATTTTGGAATTCGTCAGTTGGTTCTCTGGGTTGGAAAGGATTTAAGACTTCCCCGATCCAATGTCATGCACAATATATGATTACAGAAAACCACACCACCTGTTTGTAACCCCATCGCGATCAAAAGTAAGAATTATTGCATACAATGTAAGAACAAAATATTTGCATTGTTTGTAATAATATTTCACAACACAACACTATTTCGTGCACTTTGATGTCTCCATTTGTATGTTCTTGGCAGTGTTATATATTTTATTTGGTGTATTTCATTTTAAGAATAAGCCTAGGCTACATTCCGGTCATATTCCAACGTATACTTAATTCATTTTTAAAATAAATGAATACGTAGAATTTTAACTTGATATCTTGTCAGCTCTGTACTCTTGCTTTAAAATTATGTAATTTCACAATTGGTATTCAGGCTGGTTTGTTCAGACCAGTTTTAAAGTATACCAAAGACTCCACAACGGTTCGAATACGTGTGACAGGGACACATTTGGCGTCTTTGGAATATCTAGCTGGTCGCATTTTAAAAACAGCACGACTTTAGAGATTGTTAAAACAAGTTTACATTAAAAAAGACGAAGGACTTCTACACTGTTTTCAATTGCTAAAACAGGTGCTTCTGACTCTCTGCAACTTCCCGGAACCACAGCTGAGAAGGCAGACGAACCGCCCCACCCAATCTCCTCACATATTCAGGTCCTCTCCACTAAAGGCTTCCTACCCACCGGGACTTTTCAGAGGGAAATAGGACAACCCTCTATTCACATTTAATAACATTGTATTTAATTGTATTTATTTTTTTAATTTACTTATGTCTTTATTTTCAGATACAAATGACAAATGACAAAACACCCTAAAGTCAGGCTTGAGATTGTCTGTAGAAGTGTATGTCTTTCCTGGTGGCGTATTTGGAACAGGCCGGAAGGAAGTTCAGTTCGTTCTCCGATTCTCCAGAAGGAGAGATTATCTCTAAAGGCTGTGGCAGCTCAGTCTGTACTGGCTCAGGATGTGTCGCTCTCTATGGTAGCTGACAGTGAGCAGGTTTTGCGCCAGTCCCTTACGTGTAGTCCCTTGAAGAGAACTAATAGCAAGGACGTGAGAAGGTATGGTCTTCGTGCTGTACGTGAAACAGTTTGGATAATCAATTGCGCGTTTTATTCTTCGTAGTTCGGTTCTCTCCTGATTTTTTGGTCTTGTAGGGATGGCACTAGCAGACATGGTTATGGAACATTTTAATCATTTTTATGGTGACCAAGATAAGTAACGAAGTTACTTACTTATATTAGTTATATATTAGTTGCATTCCGTTACGCATGAAACGACACATCTGCGAGAAATTCCCACACCCCGAATAGAATGATGCAACTAATGGAGTTGTACTTCAGAAAGAGACACACTATGTATATATTTTTATTATTCTCTTTGGGTTGGGAAAAAGGATTTATTAAAATACGGCCAGCCCAACCCAAGCCCACAAAGACATTGGCATAACCTTTCAAATAAAAATAAAAATAATATGTACTATAGATTATAGAGTAGATAATCAATCATGCCCCCATACTGGTTCTTGATAATTATATGTACATTTTCTATAGAATAAAAACACGCAACTCTGGTAATTTGAATTTGCAGTACGGCATCCTTCCTGAGGTTTCGAAAACGGCCCGCTACAATTCGCACTAATTCCACTCGGTGGCAGCACAATGACAAATACCGAAAGCATTCCAAACGAATTTATTTATTTATAGATTTTTAAACCTATATTTCAACCTCAAGTAAAACAAAATTTATGCTCTGCGACAAATTAAAAAAAAAAAAAATCTTATAACATTGAAACTAATAGGGACAAGCGAAGAACACATTCAGTACTAACCATTCAATAATTTTTAATTGTTATCGCCAACGCAGTTTGAGATATTATACTTCTGTTCTTTATTTATTCATTTTAGATATACATCAAGTTACAGGGGTTCGTTTTCACTTTTTATTGTCACGTTTTTCACTTTTTTTATCGTCACGAGATCGTAGTTTGATATAAATTCACAGGGATTGGAAATTAAAAAACATAATTAAGCTGAAGTGTAGTGACTGAATGGAAGAACATTCGAGCATGCGCAGTTAGGTAGTGTTTTTAAACAACATTGCAAAGGAAAATGAGGGTGCAAACTGTGACAATTCTCTTTGCTAAATAGCAGATATGGTAATTTTGCGAGTAGCCTACATCTGTGTGCAGTATGTGTTAAATATACCTTCCCCGGGGAACCAATAGGTATTGAATTAGGTAGGTTCAGTCAGTTGCATTTATAACATTGAGGATACAGCATGTCAGTTGTCGTATTAAAGGTGATATTTAAAACACTGTGCGACCTGAGCATACTATGGTCACCGTGGTTTATTGTCCAATTTTTCCTTCAGTCAATTTCATCAAGCTGCCGTAATACAATTTACTGGAAGTGGAACTTATACCGTGATTGTTGAAGTGTCAAAGGTCGGCACGATCTTGCACCCCCGTGGCTGTTCACTGGTGAGAGAGTGACCTCAGTTTGGAGAGGGATTCCTTCCCTTCCCTGCATCCCTCTTTCCATGTGCTTGACTGCCTTGGAATCCCCACTGACACTCCCTGTGGAGGAGCCCTGGTAAAGTTGGGGAAACTTTCCCCAGCTATAGCCATCTGTCCTAAAATACCCCCCCACCCCCTTCCACCATGCTGCCCCTTCCCACACTGCCCTTTTGTCCACGGTTCCTGTCCCAGGACTGGGCGTGGTGTTGCCACAGGGGGGCTGACACAACCGTGGGTGCTTTCACTGGCACCTGCAGAGGAGACAAAGGGCCAAGGGTGCTGGACCCAAAGACAGATTGGGGCTTTGTGTAGTGATGTACGGGGGAGTGTGTGTGTCTGTATGTGTGTTAGGGAACAGGGATTGGGGTTAACTCAGACGGTCATTCCAGTCCATGCTATAGGGAGCCCTGATAGATTGACAGCTTTTGTAGTCTGAATTTCTATACAATTGAGCTGTTTTAATGGTTGGCGAGGCTAAAGTAGAGGTTTGGGGCTAGATCTGGGGGAGGTGGCTGATGGTTGGTAGGGGGACACACCAGGGGTGGGAGGGGGCATTTTACGGTTTTGGCTTGGGAGACACCAATTCGTGGCCATTCAGTTCTTGGCTCGTTATTCACTGAATGCGCACAGCACAGGAATTCAACAGGATCAATTAGAATGTGTTAGCAGATAGCCAGGCTAAGGAAGAAGGGGAAAGCCTTTCTCTCCCTTTTGCTGAGAGGACAACGCTGGCCCTCTATAGGAAGTGACAGCATCACAAAGCTTGCTTTGTCTTCTTCTCCCATTACATTACTACTGCAATATGTAAGGTGGGGATTCTTTTCATTTAAATTAAGTGGAAAAACCACTAAACCCTATTTTTATTCAACTAAGATAATAGTGTTAAACTCTATAAAGGTCTCTAACTACTTATCTGTGGCTTAAAGTCTCCTCTCTCTCTCTCTGCCCCTTTATCCCTGTTGTTGGTGCATTAAATATATTGAATTGTTGGTGGTCAGAGAAAGCTTGTGCAAACAGGCTTGGTCACAGCCAGGACTTCAGTATCACTTTTGATTGGGTTTCTGGTGCTGTCCGCTGCTTTTGTTTGCAAAATGACATTATTCAAAACAAAGTCATGAACTAAGTCATGAAATCTTGAAAATATTTGCTGAGTGCCGCCTGCCACTTGGGTAATGAGGTCCTCCACAACTTCCCAGATATGAGTGGATGAATGGAGTGGGGGAAATCCACACTGACTGTCAAATGTCAGTCTTTCACTTCACTCGACTTTACATTACCTCAAGTCAGGGGCGCAACTGGGGGTGGACTGGGGGGGTATTGATGGCATAGGGGCACAGAGGCCACAAGGGGGCCATAAATCAGCAGACATTCCCACATAAGTAAAACATGTTAGGAAATTATTACATATTATACATACTATTAAAGTACCAAAAAAAAAAAAGAGAGAGGTTGATGAACATATAAAATTTCTGAAAAATGTAGTTACTGGTGTTTTTTTTCCATACATTGAAATATAAAATATACAACAAAAAAGTTTTGAAGGAAATGGAAGTTAAAAAAGGAAAATTTAATCGTTTAATTATTGTTGAAGTTTTTTATGTTATTTATTGTTTCTGCAATACTGGCAGCGATCAATTTCTGTTGAAGTTAATGCGCTGAAATGCTAGACTGCCTTTCTATAAGGGAGGGTGATAGTTCTGCCTGTCTGTAGTAGCCTGAGCCAAGACCTGTGGGTTTTTTTCACCCCAGACTGGGGAACAACACATGTTCAGTGACAACACAGGCCTTTTTTGTACATGTATTTAAATAACGGGTTGGAAAGAACATGATGTTTGAACGAAGCACACTATTTAAAAAAACATAAATGTTCCAGTGAAATAAAAATGCACAAAACTTCTCCGGTATAAGAGCCTCTGTATCCATTACCTTGCATTTGCTATCATTTACCACCATTTACCACTATGAATACAGCTATTACGCCAAAGATGTGCCAGAAAAAAATATGTTTCCCTGTGTTAGTCCTTATATTTAATGTATGCTAACAAGCAGGGGAAAAAAAATCATTTTGTAAAGGAAAACGCATGAATATGAGTAATTATGCTAAATTTCCAGCAAAATGGGAAAGATTTGCATCCACTGAAAAGAAAACTTGAGTTAAACTGTAAGAAAGTGCAGCAAATGGGTGTCAACAGAGTGTCATGCAGGAACTCGCTTCCACTCTAATTGTATAATTGCAGAAAGACTCTAAATGCAGCTTACAATTAGACCTGCTTCCTCCGCCATGCCGAGGCTGGGCGTTGAATGGTGGCATGAAAAATGCCTTGCGTTACCGCAGCGTGAAAAATTGGGCACCTTCACAAAATTCAAACACCTGACTGAAAATGGCCGCATGTGGCACCAATGTGAATGAAACACAGTGCAGGGCTAAGGTGTCCCCCCCCCACCCCGCCCAGAGAAAACGCTTCCTGCCCTGGTGCAGGGAAAGGGTGCAGAAAGTGAAGGGAGGGCCAAGAAGAGGCCAAACCAAAACAAGGTTGGTGGGAGCCCTGCAGTGGCGTTCTGAACACCCCTCGCACCCGACCTCCACATAGGGCCAAACAAAGGGGGGCTCAAAGAAACGACGTGTGCATGCTAATTCATTTTAAAGAAGCAGGCGGGCAGGAGTGACTGGCTCTGAGTCAGGGTACCCTCTCAATGCCCTCTTGTTACACCAGGTGCAGAGCCACGCTCTGCCATGTGGTCCTCACCTGGGACGCGTTAGCATTCATAGGCCATTTTTACTGATTTTTTTTCAGCTAGACTGACATTGTTGAACATGTTAGCATTCATCGGGCATTTTTACAGATTTATTCTGCTTGACTGACAGTGTCCCACGCGTTAAGGGATGAGAGAAGTGATGAAAAGCCGTTCACTGCCTGTGGTTGGTGGTTGTGGTGTTGGGGGGGGGGGAGCAGGTGCAGGTGCCCTAGGAGAATATCGGGGTGGCCTGGTCGAGGTGCGAGGCACTGGCCCAAACCCTCCACAAAGGGGTCCCAATGGGCAACTCAATGGCCGTTTCAGCCGCTGCTCAGCAGGAAGGGTCTGGTTGTGGAAGGCGTCTCTCAGGATCTCCTCTGTGTGTCTGAAAGCTGTGACAGCAGATGAGTGCTCAGCAAACAGCGGGAACAAGGATTTGAACCAGAAAACCAACAGAGCCCGGACAATATTGTGACTGGGGCATGTCTTCCAGAGGAAGGCTGAATGGGGAAATGTGAACCATGAACAAATGTGCATTGTCGGGTAGATGTGGGAAGCCTTCCCGGCAAAAGGAGGGAGCCGGTGGAACATTGAAAATCCCCTCACGTCGCTGTCTGGGGGAAAACAGGATCCTGCAGCAGCCTCTGCAGTCTCATCCATGTGACGGATCGCGGTCAGATCACGGTCATCGCTGCCGCTGCCTGACTCTGGCTAGATTAACTAGCGGACTGGCCCTTTTGTCCTCCAAATGCCCGACCCATGACATAACCAGAGCGTGGGCACCATCAGCGTGACCTTCCGTGACCTGGAGCAGTTCCCTTCCACCTTCCTGAGCCTCAGTGGCTGCCTGTCTCCGCTGCATCACTCTCTGTCATCGGTCATCGGTCAAGTCTTACCGTGGGCGGCGAGCCAGGGCTCTACCTGTCATTTTCCACCACGCCACTCCTGACCGCGTTAACAGGCTGCCCTTTGACATTTGCAGAGGCAGGTGCATGCACACCTGAGAGTTGACAACTGGGCAGATTGCAGCCATGGGCAGGGATTAGCAGACATTACACAGAGCCCCAGGGCCTGGGACGGCAATTAAAGAATTATAGGTGAGGATTCCCCCAAATCAATCAGGCCCTGCTGCTGAGTGTAAACAAGGCGAGGAATCAAACAGGCCAGTCTGGCTCCTGTTGCTGCCACTCCACCTGAGGGATTGTGAGGATGTCAGGGTAAACCTGTCACTTCAGAGAGAATCTATTGATGGACATGGCTTTAAAGTCTGCCTTTTCTTTTACTCGGTTACATGTCCTTACTTGCCTTAACTTGTCTCCGTTAATACATTTTCAGAGCATGTTATGAATTTAGTTTCTTGTGCCCCTAAAGCTGTAACTGAGCATAATGAACCAAAGGGCCAAACAATGTCAGATTATAGCCAACAACATCAAAACTGGGTTATGAGAAGGGCAAAAAACAAATTAAAGCATGTGGGCCAAAGATTGTTGTTTTCTTAATGTAGCTTTTTAGTTCCAGGATCTCCACTGAAGTTAACAAAGTAACTGTCATATATGTGAGGTCTCGAAATTACATCATAAAAAATATTAACTAAATATATTATATCTATTCTCGTAATACAATACACATCACACAGCGACATACCTAGTTCCTTAATTCACAATGTCAGCATGAACCCATCGAGCATCGTTTGACTACACACATTAACGACTTCATCTTAACGGGGAAACGGGGAATAACGTGAAGCAAACTGGGTCCGCGATTATTATATCTATTAATCTTTTTTTTTTTTTTTCATTATATAAAGGTGGAAGGCGGCGAATCGAGATTGATGAAGTGCTATGCTCTTGTGGAAGTGTTCTGCTAACTTTAAAGGCTTGTAGCGAGAGTGGACTGTGCTGGAATAAGTAGAATGGACTGTGGCTGGTGGGGCACGCTGAATTAGGTTGATTTGCCTTTGAATAGGGGCCTTCCATTATTCTTGTTAGGGAGCTGTCACATCGAATATAGAAAGTGAAAAACTCCTTTTATCAACCTTTTTCAAGTGAAGCAGTACGATCATCAATAACTGGGGGAAAGTCAGGCAGAATTAAACGGGGCGTTAAAAAAGGGGGTATTTGTCAAATAGCTGATGGGGGTTCTGAAAACGGCTGTACTTTCATCTCAACGTTGAGACCTGGAATAACAGAGATACAAACTTCAAGTATCAATAATGACAACGGGATGAAAAATCTACAAAATAATTTTACAATATTTCAACTAATTATATTTTTAGTGCGATAAATACAAATAAAATAAAGATCGCATTTTTCTACGCAAAAAAAAGATTGAATACAAAGGTCCCAAGCGAAACGACAATATGAACGATTTGATTTACTTTTTGCGAGCGACATTTTCTCCCGCTCTCTATCAATGAGAAATATGCCTTACATGCCGTAAAATAGTCTCATAAATACCAGTATTTAAATTGTTCTTACCTTAAACGACAGAAAATATTCCTTCAAAACGTATTTTATTTACCAAAGTCACCACCTCCCGCCATATATTTCGGCGACTCTCATTTATATCAAAAGGTGAATCAAAAATGTAGATATAAAAATTATAACAAAATACTACATAAATAAAGGAGGAATTATAACTCGATGTAAGTAATTGCGTCAATTAAAAGATACGAGAGAAGCCTAAAAGTGAATTTTACAGTAAATTGCAATTTATATTTTTTATAAGCTCGATTTTTTTTTCTGCTAATCGAAGAACAAATATTACAGAAGCATAAACAGAAGTATACATCCGATATGCTAAACATATTTAAACATTCTTTAAAATCTGCACGATTAAAATAAATACATTTACTCTTTAAGTGCGGAAATGGGTTTGCAGCACTGTATAAATTAGCCTACGCCGCTGTGGTCACTATTAATACATTTAAGAGATTTTTGCGAATTTAAAAAACATCCATCAACTGGTTTCATCCGTTTTAATGCTTCGGTTGTTTTTTCCGCTGAGTAGAGAAAATGAATCGGATCGTTTTGCCTCATCAATCAGTTTTATAATTAATGTTCTACATAACGACAGTGTTATACGGTCAATCGTGCCCCTCAGTAGTGAACAGTCATTGTTGTGGCTATGCAAATACACTGCCCAGCAACCTGACGGCGAATTGCAGGGTCGTCATCGGAGTTCCTCACTTCTAAATATGTTTAATGTCGTTCAAATTTCGTCGCTGTTAATCCATTCTATACAGATAATCCCACTACTCTCTATTTTGAGTGTCATACGAAATACGTAAGTTATGATAAAACAGTTAAGTGTGTAATAACAAATAGATATTATAAATAGATCATTAAATGCATTTAAATGGGTCTGGTTATGTAATACGCCCATTATCAGACTTTATGCTACGCAGTATATGTCATATATCGAGCCTTAATACCTGTCTTAAACTGTAATTACAGCTTTCACACGCTAGTATTCGGGGTTTAGGAACAAAACCGAAACGTCTGAAACCGGATGGCCCCATAAGTCTGTGCAGAGAGTTTCCATGCAGACTGACATTGCAACTAGCTGTAAGAGGGCTTTTCTTCTGCACTGTACATGGGCTGGAGCCAACTGCGCAGACACTGTACATGGACTGGAGCCAACTGCGAGGACACTGTATATGGGCTGGAGCCAACTGCGCAGACACTGTATATGGGCCGGAGCCAACTGCCCAGACACTGTACAGAAACTGCATTAAGTCCAAAGACTCTGTGTTGTCCAATCCTTTTGGATGAGAGCTGAGAAATTCCAACACCATCAGCACCTTTTGGGGTTTTTTTCCTGTACACTGAGCGAGTGAATGTCTGTGTAAGACAGAGTTAAGGATATATCCACCCCCTCCCCCAACACACCTGGCCTGTTTTCTCCACCCTGCAATTTGATAGCACATAATTATATTTGACTCAGGAGGTGGATATATCAAAACTACAACAGTAAACTATCAGCAATCGCCGTTGACTGGCTTTTTCATCCAAACTCGTCTTAACACGTTCACAGTCTCACACGTTCACCACATGTACACGGTCTCAGATGTTTATCACATGTTCTCACACGTGTCACACATTCACCACATGTTCTCACACGTGTCACACATTCACCACACATATACAGTCTCACATGTCTCACACGTTCACCACACATACACAGTCTCACATATTCATCACACGTTCACCACACATACACAGTCTCACATGTCTCAAACGTTCACCACACATACACTGTCTCACATGTCTCACACATTCACCACACATGCACTGTCTCACGTCTCACACGTTCATGGTCTATTCTTGCATATGAATATCTCCTGTATTTTTGAAGATTAAGTTGTATTGCTATATTGCCTAATGGAATATATATTTTACTATCATTTTGAGTTTTATCATTTCTTGTTACGATTCTCACTGTGATGACTGAACCAGTCCCCAGATTCCCAGTTTAAACTGGGATGTTTTAGGATGATGCATTCTGTACTACATTCAGTACTGCACTGCAAAAATGCATTAGGGGAAAGGGACACATAATATTTAGGCAATAGCTGGACTGTCAAAGAGACAGATTTTATTTGAGTGGGACAGTAAGACTGGAACGAGGCAGTTAATTTGGGAGAGGTATAGTAAGACTGGAAAAGAGGCAGTTAATTTGGGAGAGGGGCGGTAAGACTGGAACGAGACAGTTCATTTGGGAGAGGTTTTTTAAGACCGGAAAAGAGGCAGTTAATTTCGGAGAGGGACAGTAAGACTGGAACGAGGCAGTTAACTTGGGAGAGGTGTTTTAAGACTGGAAAAGAGGCAGTTAATTTGGGAGAGGTATTTTAAGACTGGAAAAGAGGCAGTTAAGAGGGACAGTAAGACTGGAACGAGGCAGTTAATTTGGGAGAGGGACAGTAAGACTGGAAAAGAGGCAGTTCATTTGGGAGAGGGACAGTAAGACTGGAAAGGGAGCAGTTTAAAATAGCGAGGAGGGGGGCTGATGGTAGCGATGATAGGGGGGGAGGCAATGAGGGAGGTGGGCAGGTAGGGAGGACGGACCCCGTCCTGCCTGGGAAGCAGCGCTGACCACTTTGCCCAGCAGGAGCTTTCGGTGGCCTCTGGATGCTGCCCTGTCGCCTGGCTGCAGCCCTGGAATGCAGCAGCGCACAATGGTAGCTCAGGGCTCAGAGGGCAGGAGGCTCTGATAACCACATTAAAGTCCCACCAACATCTGCTGCAGGGCGAGGGAAAGTGCTATCGGTGGGCATTAACCTCTCCAGGCGCTAATCATTAACCTCCCCAGGCAGGACAACAGCCGGCTATTTGTCAGCCGCCCTACAGAGGGATTGTGGGGGCTAATATTTTACTGCAAACAGCGTGAGAAGGGTGGCTCAGACAGCTTTCCCAATTGTAATATAAGGGGACATATTCATGTGGGAAAGAGCAGGACAATAGAGAGTTGACTAACGTCCTTAGCAGGATCAAACCTTGCCTTGAGTTCCACCATACACAGCGTCCGTTGTGTCTGCTCCTACGCCTTTTCAGCTCCGCTCCGCTCACACGTTCTCAAAGCCTGGAGCACCTTGAAGCGTTATCATCGGCAGTACGTTCTCACATGGGACTGCCCTCCACGACATCGCTTATCACTTCCATCACGCACTCACAACCCCCTAACACCGAAAACATTTTCCTTACCCTAAAATCCCAAAGCCTGGCTTCCAGGGACAGATGCAAAGCAACTCATGGCTCAATAGCCCTAGGGTGCGAGGACAACTTTATAAGATGCTGGTCACACATGTGCGACCGAGACTGGGGGCTGTGCCTGGCAGGTGCCTGGCCCAAACAGAAGTTTGCAGCTTCTTGAGGGGTTTAATGAGAGCCTTTCGCCTCTTTGTCAGGCTCCTTGCGTTGCTCGCCCAGTTCACAAAGCGAAGCAAGTTTCTTCAAGATGAATTAAGAGACAAAACAGAAGAGGGGCCCAGCGAGTGAACACAGGAGCGTTGATGCCACGGAGGTGGGCTTTTGTGGCTTTGGTGCACTCTCTTTCGAGCACAGGGAGCGGCAGGAGGCACGCTAATGCAAAGGGCCCTCAAGTAGCTGCATATATAGCATAATCCCATTCCAGGCCAGCTCATTACAGGGGCAATTAAGTGCTGAGGGCTGGTTTGGCCAAGGACCTGCATAGAGCTGCCTGCTGGCCTGAAGGGGAAGCAACCCCTTCCATGCACTGGCACACACACACACACTCACTCACACACACACACACACACACACACACACACACACACACACACACACACACACACAC
>JAOYSI010000397.1:0-18272 GCA_025775065.1 Hiodon alosoides | reverse complement strand
ATATAATTGCCTGCACCCTCTTTCATAGTTACTATACTGCTAACTATTTTGAACACTTTCTTGAGAAAAAGTATTTTATATTTATATATATATATATATACACACACACATGTAGGCAGTTGGGAAAATCTTGATCTAGATAAGGAGCCATAATCTGGCGAGATGGCGAGAGTCTGTACATGGGGTAAGTTAATTGTGCCCGCCCTGTGGTTTCCTCAGGGATTGTAACACACGATGAGGTCATCGGAGGATCCCTCTGAGACAAACATACACTCACACACATGAACGCACTCACTGGGGATAAGGTAGTGGGGGAAGGAACAAGCTGAGCAGGGTGTCAGCACTTGTATTCGACTCTCATCGTTCCCAGTAAAAGGAAGCTGGAAAGGGAAGCTGAATGGCTACAAAACTTTTGAAGGAATATTTTTAATATATACTGTGGCTCAGGTTATACTTGCCCCTCCACTTAATGCCTTTTAATGCTCTGTAATTGGGTTAAACCAGTGACAACTTAGAACGATTCTATTTTCTGCCCTCCAAAAAAGGAAAACAAAACAGGTAATGAACACACTGTTGCAACTGTGGGACTAATTTGCGTTGCAAATCTGATTTTGATGAACATTCAGAGCAGCTAACCTAGTTAGTGCTCCACAGAGTCCGCTAATAGAGATGTAAATAAAGGGATGTGATTACAGGTAAGTCACGTTAGGAAACGCTTTTCGATTTCATTTAGAACTGGAGAGAGGTAGGCTGTAGTCTTTCACACCTGTCCTGCAGGTAGTAGAAAATGCGTCTATACACGCCAATTTCGGCCTCCGAAAAAACAGCTCGCCTTTCAGCCGCTCTGAAGTAGAGATCGGACACATGCTCAACTAAACTCCCCACACACAATGAAGCGCCAGTTTCACACCGAAGGCCGTTCGAAGGCGATCGCTGAAACACCCATATTGGCCTGTTCAGGTCAAGCACGGGGAGGTGGATGGATTGCCTGCCTGTCAACTCACGAGTCAGGAGGGGCTAAAGAAAAAAACGCATATGTTCCATGCTGAAAGCAGGAACTCCTCGTCCTTCACTCGGCTTTCCAGAGCAATCTAATCCCCACTCACCGTTTTATCCAACAAGAGCAGGGGATGTCGTGATTCTTGTAGGCACACACAAGGTCATTATCAGGGTTCACCATGCCCAGCTCCTAGTACATCATGGTTTTAGCAGAGGTTGAATTAATTTTTTTTTCAATGAAATGCTGGTCTTGCCGTAATAGGCATATTAATCCCAATAGCCCATGTATGCTCGCTGATGAAATTAACTCTGATTTATCTGCTGATTTTAACTGGTAACTTGATTGCCAGGCTGAGGGCAGAGCGAAGTGCAACAAATCACCTTACATCGTTCGCTCTCTCGGTCTCCCTCTTTAATTCCCTGATATTGGAGCTACGAAATGCACAACAGCAGCTGCCGTGCGGACTTCTGCGGCAGAACCAATTCCCGCCCGCGTCAAAGTCACTCGCTTTATCTCCTGGCTAAGCCGAGGCACAGGGCATCAGCTCGCTGCACAGGTTGAAGGAGGCCAAACAAACACAGGGAGGAGGTTTGTCTAAAACAATACATTTAAAAACTGAATGACAAATAAGGCTAACACTCAATATTATTGACTCAAGCGTGCAACTACTTAATGCGATGTGTTTTTATTCGAAGGCAGTATGCATGTTGCACCCTGCAATCTGTCTCTTTCAGTCTGGCCATTTATAACCATTGGTGTCTCATGAGGACTCGTTCCTTCACAACGCCACAGTGCAGTGTCGGGCGTGGCAGTGCACGTCTGTAATCGAAGCGGTTGCTGTTCAACACAGCAGTCAGCCCAGCACACCGTTCTATAAAATCCTCAGATGAGATTGATGTGTTTCTATTGCTTAATCTAGAATAACAGCACTACTGTGATTGCACATTAATCTTGAAACCATAACCGAAATTGAAAACATAACTGAATACTTAAAAAGTATTCAATTAACCTTAGGATGTGCCTTCTATCCTTTGCCATCATTTCCTGACTATATGAATATGTTCCATAATATGCACTACATTTTGCTGAAGCCAAAAGCGACTAACATAATTTAAATAGTGTCATGATAATATCACCATAATAATTGTTTTTTTGCATCATGAAGATTCGGGTATATTCGATTTTATAAAATAACAGAGATGTGCATGGCCTAATTAATGTTTCTCATTCTTCCAAAAGTTGTTCACCAATTAGCAATACTGATATGATGTCAGCCTTATCGCCAACCCAAAGGTTCTGAGCGTTATGTGGCCATCTAAGACAATATTACCAACAAATAACCCCTCTAAATGCCCTGAGGAAAGAAAACCACCTTGTCAAATTAAAAGTGATGCCAGTTAGCACTTTTTAGAAGACATTAGTCTTCTTCACAATCAAGTGATAATATCTCGAGATTGCTTTCAACATAACTGACAACCAGTGGAAAATATACCAGCTACATTGTTTATATATAAATTTGGAATTCACAATAATCTTTTCTTATTTTCTCCCCAATTATGATAATTAATCTCGGCACGTCACCATGACTCCCACCAATACACAGAGGGAGGGTGAGGAAGTACGTCTAGTCTCCTCCAATCCCAGTCGCCTCCAAGCCTCCCCTCTCTTCTGCAACCTTGCATGCGCCTTTGACATGAGCTGGATTAAACTCAGTAACGACAGTGAGCACCAAGATCCTGTCATCACTGTGGAACAGAAGTCAAAAAATCCTGTAGAATGCATTTTCTGTGAGCACCATACATGTATAAATGGCTGCAACACAGTTAGCACGAATACACTAATATTTCTGGTATAAAGTTTCTGTGGTAGCACAATTAAATGATTTGTGTTACAATAGGAACAGGGTCAAACTAAAAGCCTACCGGCCTCATATGACTAACATCATCCGCATATGTTTTAAAACTGCTTAATCTGTAAAGAGTAGTCCTAATTGTGAATATATTTTAAAGCAAAGTTAATATTCAACAGGACATCGCACTTATAGGGAATATAAGCCTTGTTTCCAGTTTTCAGTTAAAATATTCAAACGTTACAAAGTGTATGTTTACAAGGACGGGTAGCTGCTAAATATTAAGATGTAACAGCCTTGGTGATATTCTTTGATGCTGTATCAATCAAAAAATTGCAATAGGAATTACAATTGAATGGTTTGTTTTAAAAATAATTGAATGGCTTCCTTTCCAGTGAATTTCTTGAAAACATACTGTGATTTTTCAGTGGCCCTAATTATAAGTGCCAGAGTAAAGGTGAGTGGAAATTAGACTAATTGAACTTCAGTTCAGTTCTTTTCTAATTCAGCTCTATTTACATTTTGGTTATAACAAATCATCAAGAAAAGATAAGTGTTTAACTTGAACTTCACTTGAGAGTTTTAACCAATGCTCTGATCTGATTAGCACCGACAATAGACAGGCACGTTAGTCCTCTACCTAAAAGTCAGTCATCTACTATCATATAAGCATTCAATGAGCTATTCAAACAGAACTTACATGCAGACCGCAAAATAGGTTTCAGTCATTTTCATGTACTTATCTATTTATATTTAATTGATTTTAGCCGCATTCTGCACGGGAGAATTGCCTTTGAGAGGGATTATTATGTCTTTGAAAACATTTTTTTACGTTCAGCAGCAATATTCAGCACTACAAACACAGTCGAGGGCCCAGCTCTCCAGGCAAAGTATTATCGTGTTTTTAGTCTGTAATGTTTGAGAGATCCACTTCAGATCACCATGGCAGAAGCTTTTTGCCGCAATAGAAATTCATATGAAATGCTAGATGCAAAACTATATAACAGGTACAGTACATTTACCAGTTATGGCATGCATAGTGAAATGATGCTATGTTGAGTTTTTACACATTTTAATTTAAAAAATATTATTATGTGGGGAGGGTTCTATAAAATGGAGAATAAATGAATACAATTAATCACATGCCACCAAAAATGCAAATTAAGACAGATAATATGTAGTATGATATGCGTTGTCAGATTAATTGTTTGGGATAAAACTATACATACAGAACGTTGCTAAATATATGTATATACCATGCAGGTCTACTTTCTGAAGTAGTTGGTGTTACCTGGGGCCCGGAAAGAAATGAAAGTGAAATGGAATGAACTGAACTGAACTGCAAGCGGAATGAAGCATGCTTTCAGTAAACAGGCACACGGTCACTGTCACCACGTCACTTCAGAGCACAATGGAGGTAGAACAGGAATACCTGTAAAAAAAAACGGCACGAGCGTTCTCTTTTCTGCAGCTGAAAGCCCAAACAGTTCGTTAGCACAGGTTTAAACGTGGGACAAAGAGAGAGGGGAAAAACAAAAAAAAACACAGTTAACATTAACCGTCATTTTTAAAAAGGTGTTTCTCATGCACACAGGCAGTCAGAACATAGGACGCACTTCAATCAGTCCCCCTTTTATTGTTATTACAACGAATTATGATTAGCAGAGAAAAATTCAACAGCAGAACCCGCACAGGGATTCCACGTTCAAACCACATCCACGTTTTCAAGGAGGCGCAAGGTTATTTTCAGATGTAGCAGTTTGACTGGCTATTTACATGGTTTGCGTTTCATTGAACTCATTTGTTTTGGGTGTGCATTTTACTTCATTATTGTAAAACAACACATTTTAAGAAACGTTTAGGATATTTGGCTATTCCAGATGAACAGATTCTGTAGCTCAATAGCAAGGTCTAGAATGTCTGCCCCCTAGTAGCTGGCCTGACTATTTATATTCTAAAACCCCTGGTTTTGGTGTTTCTGTTTGACCTGAAAGTTTGGCATTTTGTTTGTTGTGTAAATAGTCTATATTGATTTACTTAATTTGAATAGGGTGAGAAGTCAATGTATTTGTCTCTCTACTGGAAAGGGTGTATATCCAAATAAGGTTCAATTTTGCAATGTTTTTGCATCGTTTATACTGCTGACACCATCCTAACATTGGCGAGACTTGAAACAATCATGAACGGACACAGAGGACAGAGAATCTCCATAAGTAGAAAGGTTAAAAGATTAAATGTAACTCGGTTTAAAATTTTCTATTTTTTAGGGTAAAAATTTTGTCAGCCTTAACATAATTCCCATGTATTATAAATTGATCTCATCCGTATGTACAGGCACTTACTTCAAGACACGCCCAGCTGTAAAGGGTTGCTGTTGTAGTAGTGTTTACTAAAGCTTTGGTCATGAAAGTGGCGCGGATTCTGCTGTCCGCAAGTCTCAATCCAGGCTTTATCTAAAAGCACAGCACACTGTGCACAGTATCAAAGGAATCTTTAGTTCCTCTGGCACTTAGCAGAATGTATTGAAATAATGAAATAGTGAAGGCTGTTCGCAGGACTGAAGAGTAAAGTTACGGCTGAGACTTATGTGACTTTTCTTGGTTTTTTTTTTTCTGCACCAATTTTAGTGATTGCCTGATCGCAAGAAGTTGAGGGGTAATGAAAAGACATTTGGACATAATTTGATCAAACGTAATGGGATACGTCATGGCAATTGACCTCATGTTCTCTTCAATAATCAAGATTTTGATAAACAATATGGTTTTTAGGACAAATGAGAACATTAATTGAAACATGAGCATTGGATTATTCCAGCAGGACACAAGGGTATCGAATACATAAAAAAAACAACTTTTTGGCAGTCATGAATACCATATTGACGTCATATGATTCAACTTTGTGTGTTGTGCTTTTGTGTCATATTACAGGAAACTAAAATGATTTATAAATAAAATCTCCATGTTCAGAACCTCCCACGGTTGGAGCAATGGAACAGAAAAATGATTGATTCTGGTTGAGAAGGCAGCGACTCTGACTCCAGGCAATCCACTGTGAGCCCATCGCTCCACAGCGAGATTAAGTAAACTGCCGAGCCAGTTGCTGCTTCACTGAATTGTGTGTCTGATTTCCACGCTTTCATACTCACACTAGCAGTTTAATGTTTACAGTTCTGCTGTGATAACTTTTTTTTTTTTTTTTTACACAACAGGGGCGGGGGGAATTGTATTAGGATTCCATTCTTTAAACTGGATCCTCCAAACATAGTTGCTCTTTGGAGAAAAGATCTTGTTATTTCTGCTCTCTTAACTCTCTCTTATGCCGGATTGTTTCGGGCTGAGACTCACTGGTTTTGATGCAGACACAAAGCTAAAAATAAAATGTCTTTCTAATCTGTCAGATTATATCTACACTGTACAGCATACTTGCTTTGGCACCATCACAACCCATACCCTCCAAAGAAGCAACATTAAAATCTCAATGAGAAATAACATCTGGTTAAGGGAATGAAATTAAGTTTGAAGAGCCATTTAAAACAGGTGTTCACGTTCAGCATGTTCAAGTCAAGCTATTCAAACTAACTAACGGCTGACATTTTGAATTTCTGTGAAGTTTGTTCTCCATTGGCTGCACTGTGAACTGAATGTATTATGCAAACTGCCAGGTTGCCTTGAGAGTAGATTGCCTTTACGGCAGGTTCAGAATAATGCCTTTGTGTGCTAAACAAAGAAGTCCTGTATTCAGGATGAAACTCGGCGAAAAACAATTTACCAACCGACAAAAGGTTTTGACTTATCCACTCCATGGTTAAAAACCACAACTTATTTAACATAGGTTATTCACAGATGTAGAATTTGTTGTACCTCTTTAGTTTTATTTTCTAGTGATGCATTTAGCAGCCCTATTCTCTCATCGGAGGACTTGAAAGTGAAGATTTCAAGATTGATGACATCGTTAGACTGAGGCCTAGTTCATTAAAGATTTTCTTACCATTCATGTAAGACCATATGTGAAGCCATTATCGCAAAGGGAAGGGGGAGTGGGTGGTTTAAAACAAGAAGCAGATGCTATCTACGAGGAAAGAGCGAGGTTAGGCCCAGAACAGCTTTTAATAAGCACGGACGAGGCCTACCTTGTTCAAGCTGCGGGCCGCGCTGTCCTTTCCCCCGGGGGTGAGGTTCCTGAGCTGCACGTCCAGCAAGTCCACCAGCTGGCCCAGGGCCCTGACAGTGTAGGTGATGTCCCCTGCACGGACATGACCTTTGGTCTGCTCCGAGAGCTCGCGGGAAACAATGGCCGCCGTCTCTCCTGACCTCAGCTTGACGGTGACACAGGGATGACAGGTCTTTTAGTTAATGCACACATGCCTCGGATTTCAACGGTTTAGAACATACATACATTTTTTTTTTTTTTTTAATTCTACCTATATATAGACTTAGTTTTTATTGAAATCCTAGTTTGTCTTCTTGAGCTAAGAATATCTTTTTTTTGCATTTTACATGAATATTGATAATTGGGGGGAAAGAGCTTTTGCCATATTTGAGCCAGTTGACTGCGAGTTTGACTGAAGCGAATGTAGAGATTCATTTGAACTAATGGAACGGCATGCCTCATCCTGTGATTTTCTCAACTTATGGGGCTTAAAAGCTCCAGCCTATAAATAATTACAGTCTATTCTAGTAGTATTAGGCCTCAGGCAGGAAATTAATCTTGTCTCACGTACATTTTTATTTCTAAATTTGTGCAGGTATGTGTGTCTTTGGACAGGCATGGCGGGACACGGAAAGAAAGGAAAAAAAATAAAAGTTTTTAAAATATCCTAGAATTAACAATGGATAACACTGCATGGAAAAGAGTCTTGAGTGAGATTTAGGTACAATTAGGTACAAAATCACCAATGTATTCTTTTTAAATCAGGCTTTAATTTGCTTTCTATAGCTTTAAATTACCACGCGTATCTCTGCCAAACAGAGGGTCCAATGACTTAGATTACGTTATTGCTTTGCTAATTTCTTTTTCATACTCTCATTTGTTAATTTATGTGGAATTGATTACCCCCCCACTCCAAAAATACGGAAAAAAAACAAAGGACATGGTGAAGAAATACCACTGTCATTCAATAAGAATATAATTGCCCAGTGAGCACTCGTTCTGATTAATCTGAAGCCAGGCTAGAGCAGTCTACTCAGTGCAAAAGCAAGACAAGCATCAACGGAATAAATCTGTCCCTTACTGTTCCCAGCTGTAATTAGGTCCAGTGAAAATGAGTACGCTGACCTCACATACCTGATTGATAGGCGTGTTAATTAACAGGCAGATATTCACAAGGCAAGTTTTATTTGACCGATGTGCTTTTCCAAGTTTCGTTCTTCATATTTATCACCAGATCTAATCATTAAAAGGATGATAAATGGGCCTTTCATTTAATACAACTCATCCAATCAGATGAGGCCTAACATCCAAAGATGTTGTCCTCTCATTAATCCCAAAATTAAGAAAAGAAAACGTGCTTGATTAATGGTCACTTCCGTATATTGGACAAGATGAAACGGAGTCTTGACTCCGGGCGCTTCAATCTACCACACGTCGCATCCGGCTAAATCGGTGAAACGTTCCACGCGCCCGGGATTGGCAGCAATCGTCTAAATAGTGTTGATAGTTAGTGGCGGGCACACCCTTACTTTCTGTGCTATGTGGTTGACCCAGGGAGAGGTGCAGTTTCTGAGGTCAGGCCCTTGAGGATCCCAGTACCCCCCGGGTGCCATGCAGACGTAAGTGGCCATCCCTGGAAGACAGACACACAGATGGACACAGGCAGGATTGCCAGTCAAGTGAAACGAATGCCTCACAAAGTGCCCTAAATCCCGCGCTGGCCGCTAGCCTGCAATACGAAGACAAAGGCCAATGTTTAACATGTATGAATATGAACGAGGATCACGCTTCAGTTATCAGGAGCCCAGGGGAAACTCCCAATGCTATAAAAGAGATATAATTTAGACTACAGTTCACTACACATTTTTTTTTTTTAGTAAACTATTTTTTATTTATTTATTGACATCAAAATGATATGTGTATATTTCTCAGATTTCTATCGGAGTAGACATTGCAGATGAAGGCATGAACCATTAAATACACAGTTTGATTAAGCTTGTCAATTGGCTTGAATTAAAACAAAATCCTGTTATCGTGTTCTAACATATTTATACCTTCATGTATGTTATGGTAATTAAAAAGGTCAGTCAGCTGGGGGTTTCAGTGTAGAGTACAATTAAAATGATAGCTAATACACATGGAACTAAGTTTCAATTAACATGCCAAAAATGGAGTTTGTTTACAACGTTCAATCATCGCCTTAGGAAAAACCTCCTTTACGCAGCTCTAAATTAGTTTGAGTGTGTTCGAGTCTGCCTGAAATTCAAGTGACCTGTTTAGTCTTACATCAAGTTGATGCCGTTTGCTATTAAGCATAGCAATGTTCTGGGGGACAACTTGTGTAGTCCAGATTTACATACAGTGATTAATTATTAAAATCTATGTGGCATGTGCCTTCACTGTCTGCAGCCCAGATACTTACAAGCCAGCGAGTGTTTCAGTGAAGTACCTAAGACCCAAAATATGACTTTTGATGCCTTGCTGAAAATACATATATATTTTAAATAACGGCTTTGGATTTATACCCATTTGATAAGCCTTGCAAGTGAGTCAGTCACACCTCACAGCCTGTGACTGGTAATGGAAGGTTCTAGAAGAAGCACTGAATACAGTGTCAGTTTTCAGCTGCATCTGAAGAGAGTAACTAGGCGTTGGTCCCCCCAATGTCGTGAGAATAGCCACATTGATCTCAGGGACATTTCTGAGGAACATTGGTTGATATGTTCCCAAATGATAAGCTTGGGCAATTTGGATTAATACGTTACATTTCCTTTAAGCCTCAATTAGATACCCTAGAAATGTCTATAATTAATTCATTAGATGTATCCTTTCCTATTTTTAAACATTTAAAATATCAATATTTACTTTCAAGTCACAGACGATACCAATGTGTGTCTAATATGGCTGGAGTTATGGTGTCTACACTAACTATAGACAATCCACCCAGCAATGATTCATTTAATCCAATAAGAATAATTTCGCAATACGTAAAATGGTTGATTTTTTTACAGACAAATAGCCGACTTCAATTCCTTTAACATTTTAAAATGTGTTCTTAGTAGCAGATGAGGGAAGTTTCTAGTAAAATGATATTCACCTTTCATGGCGAAATACGCATGGTAACACATTGTTAAACTTAACCTTTTTAAAAATATATTTTGCTCATTTTTATGTGGATTAACTTGTTTCTTTCTCAGTCAGACAAGTCTGTCACCTTCTCTGTTCACTTCAACCATGCAGCTGAACCGCACATGATGTAATGCAACCCTCACCTATTGTTCCTGCAGGACAAGGCTGCTTAGCAACCTGCCCCTGATGCGTTCTGGGCCAGGACACGTCAGACTCCTCCAGAGGGCTGCAGTAGTCTATGGCTATGTTGGGCAGCTGGGAGGAGGGAGCCGGCCGTGTGGTGAGCTCAAGTCTGTTGCCCTCTCCTGGCGGCAGTGTGGTAGTGCTCCTGGCCCGATGGCTGGCAGTGGAGGTCACAGCTGCTCTGGTGACGGTGACGAGCGTTGTGGGTCGAGCGGTGGTCCTCGTTGTGGTGGTGTCCATGTATAGGTGCACGGACGAAGATGATTCTACACAGAGGAGCGCACAAATAAGACAGGCGAGTCAGCTTACCAAGTTCGATTGTATTCAGAGCCTATAACATAAAGTCAGAGTCAGAATTCCTAACTGAATAAACAACAGCTATATATATTTATAACACACCAGCCCTCCCTCGCAGTTTGTCTGCAGTTTAATTTCTCCTGTCACAACACATTTACGCCGGGTTCCGTTCCTTCGTTCCGATTGACTGTTTAAACAGGAATTATTCGAGATGGATTCATCTGACCTGGCAACTGCTCCGTTGTTGTGCAGATTAAATTTTTTTTGCAAGAGTGCCGGCGCACCTCTAAGTCTAAAGCAATGTGAATCCAAAGCCATGAGCACAAAATTGAAAATGCAGCAGCGATTTATGTTGTAGGGGCTTCACAATGCATTTCTGTTAACAGTTTTGTTGGTAACATTCTACATTATGGTGCCCCTTATGTTTTGTAAATGATTCATGATTGCATAACATTAGTGCTTAATAAGAACATTAAAAAGTACTTACAATTAGGGACGCACCAAATCCATATTATTTTTTAGGATTCAAACGATAACAAACCTAGCATTTTTGGGCTGATATTCATCATTCATTGTCCTGAATTTTAATTCCAGCTTAAAATTTTAGAGCTCATTCATGTCACCGATATGTCATTTTGTCAACATTGACACACATTTAGCTAAAGTCATGGTTTACGGCCAAGCCTGAAAATATGAAAGTTTGATTTTGTTAAAGAAAAAAAAAAAGTTTTAAAATATAAATAAAATTTGACAACAGCATATTTCTATACTGCTCCCTTGACGTAAAGAAAGTTAACACTGCGTCTCAAAGGCAAGTTCATAATTATATTCTCTTTGTGTTTCTGAAAGCAGTCAGCATTTTGTGCACAATGTAACTGAATGTTACCATTGATAATGATCAAATAAATTGAATTATTGCCCTTAGTTCTTGGAGTCAAAGCATGTTAAACACATTCCAGTCTGATTCAGTTCAGTTCATATGCATCTCCCGGCCCCAAAAAAATAAATGAATTAAAATAATAATAATGCACGCAGGGCATTTCCTCAGGTCAGTTTTTGTATAACCAGTCCATAAGCACTGTCTACCCCCACTGTACACCCCTTCAGTGACCTACCACATATCATCACTAATCATTTCAACTGGAGCCCCCGACTCGCTCTGCCACTGTTTGGGAATACGGACACAAATTATTTCATGCTCTGAGGGCAACATGTATCTGGGTGCTGAGTCTAGATCCTTCACAGCAACAGGGAAGGCTGGAGGGGACGGCAAGGAAGCAAAATGAAATCAGAAAGGCGTGGCAAATGAAGAAATTCAGACCCCACAGAGTTGGTCCATAGGAAATTGTTGGTCTACAGGAAATTGCAATTGAAACTACACAAGCAGCCGTAAATATATATTTTTTCTGTATCTTGCCTTTTTGATTTGGACAGAAGACATCAATGGCTGGCTAGCATGTGAGATTGTATGCAGGTGTGTCCCTGACTTCTGCACTGATATGTCTTCAGTGTGGAACCTGAAAAAGGATGTATCCACCACGGCATCTGCCACAAGCTCACGAGACATTGCCCCCCCCAGCCCCAATGATCCGTCTTTACAACATTTTAAATATTAAGCCAAACTGCAGGAAAGTTAAATGGACTTTGACAACATTTATTTCTTGGGGAAAAAGACAGATAATAAGTACACGTTTCTAAAGCAGTGGTATCACGTTTCTAAAGCAGTGATTTGAACACTTCTAGGAACTGTTTCAAGACACGTTGTGATGATTGTATGGACGAGTGAACGCAGAACTTTAAAAAGGCCCTTGATTACTTTAATACCCTACTTTAAGATACGTGGTGCCACACATGAAAAAGAGACAGCCGCAGGTGAAATGGGTCTAAAACTCAAAATTCAGCGTAATTACGCACTGAAATAAGGACTTGCATCATGTAGCTGGCTGTATACATGTGCTTTTGGCTTTCTGTTGAAATAAATCCATGCTAAATGTGAGGGAATGGATATTGGAACGCATTGTTTGTCTTCCCCCAAGGCGACAAGGCTTGGGTCATTACTTCCGCATGCAGTCCCCTTCCTGTGCCTGCATTATAATGCAATCAGTCTTCTCTGTTCAGATATATGATACATTGCACAGGGATTGGTGATGCGAGGGAAATAAACCACTGAATGGCGATCCCCTGAATCCCCACCACAACGTTCTCAAGGCAACTAGACAAAAAAAAAAAAAAAAGGCCCCCTTCGGAATACAAAACTGGTTGACTAGGGGAAGCAGAGGATGGACACTCTGGCCCTTTGGTACCGGGACCTCCCAAACGAAAAGGGGGAATTGTGGAGGTTGAAAAAGCAACTTAATCTATGCTATTATCGGTGACTTCATTAATTCTCATTTTAAAGGCGACTCACCAAAACGAGTCACACAATAATTAATGCCAGACATCAGATACTCTCTTATTGTTCCGCACAAACACTTTTGGTTGCGTGATAAAATGTCGCATTTTGAATAGAAAAAAAAAGGGGGAAATTTATCAAAGAAAGGGATGTATTACATACAGATAGATGGACTTACTAGACGGGCAAAATTAATTAAATGTAGTCTATTTTTATCTGCC
This sequence comes from Hiodon alosoides, assembly GCA_025775065.1. Classification (NCBI taxonomy): domain Eukaryota; kingdom Metazoa; phylum Chordata; class Actinopteri; order Hiodontiformes; family Hiodontidae; genus Hiodon; species Hiodon alosoides. Next base: position 5,052 of record JAOYSI010000397.1, on the reverse strand, counting down.
ATATATCTATCAAAATGACTTTTCTATGAGTATTGGCCAATACTTTCATTAACTGAATCAAATAAATGGAGTTCTCTGACATGAAACGTGGACTGTGAGATACACAGTAAAAAGGCCATAGAAAACCTTTCCTCAGCGAAAAGGTTTTTGTTGCTGACATTGTGCGACTAAATATGTCATAAAGATACAAATCAACATAGTGTATATGTGTACACGTTTGTATTTAAAAAATTGCCTTTACTTCAAGCCAAGTATTGTTTAATTGGGATTATACAACTCTAACAACTATAACATGGGTGAATAGCCCAAAACATGGACAATATCCTGTTTCTCTTCTGGCTTCCTGTTTGTTCAGTTGTGGGTACACACTAAAAGGAAATTCCATAGCGTTTCACTTTATGCTGGTAATGGTGGGGCTGTGGAAAGGAAACTGAACACAAATAGATTCTGCAAAACCTAAATATAACACCTATATAGAGGGGGAAAAATACCTTTATATGGACACTTTGGTGAGGATTTTATTTTACTTATTTATTTTTTCATAGTAGATACCTGACATTGTGTAATGTGACAGAGATGCTGTGCTTTTTGGTGCTAAGTTCTTAGTTTGTACGCTTTGTATCTCTACATCACTTGACTGTGATGTAAATTACAGTGCTTTTAAGATCTAATAAAGACCACAGCGTTTTAACCTTAGCCTTTTCACTCCAGGAACATTACCAATGACAAAAAACAACCAAAAACAACACACACATATAACAGTACAAACATATGCAATTGTAAACGCCTCAAATGGGGATACTCCGGATTATTCTGCATTAAAATGGTGTTTGTGTATTTTACTATAAGGCTTTTGCTAAAAGTTACGACTATACGCAAGCTTTTTTTTTTTTTTAATACTCAACCCCGCCGAACCTTTACTTTCTAGGGCACTTCAGCGGAGCGATATTACAGATGGGTACACTCCAGATCTGCTCGTGACCACACGTACCTGCGCTACGTATGGATTTTGCAGGAAGCACAAAAGGATAAGTGAGGTTTTAATTGGCGCTGTTCGAGGGCTGAAGTGGCTAAATCTCGACCTATTCGACAACGTCTAAATTCATGATAAAAACTCCGGTCCCACTTCACCTTTAACGTTACACGGTGGACTTCTCAACGCTGTAGTAGACCTTGCTAACCTTGCACTACTCCTACTCTCATTGAAATCATGAATCAATCGCATGAAGGAACAAATAATGTACATACACATAACACTTCATTTCTCTCTAAGGGATTGCAACCGCACACAGCTCTTGAGCTCAGAATTTAAAGGCTGTGAATGCAGAAGCTGTAATGGCGACATTCATATGAATTTACATATTTCCTTTGACCTTTATTATGATGTTTTTTTTTTTAATTCTCCTGGTTATATTAGTTATATACTTATACTATACACACACGTTAAACCTGAGACATCTTTTTCCGTCATTAAATTTATAATTTAGGAAATAAGGTAGAAGTATTAATGCATATTGTTTACATGATTTGTTTGAATATAGTTTTACTTGACAAGGCAACCAAATAATTGATAATATGAGTTAATTGTTACAAATAAGTATAAAATAGGAAAAAAAAATACATTTTATATCTTTCTTCACTGGCTATCATTGCTTTCTAAATAATCCTTTTCATGTATTCTACATGTTAAATCACTGAGTAACTGATCGACAGGTCCAGCACACTTCAGCTGAAAATGAAGTCCGATGTGCCCAGATGTTGCTCAAGGGGGCTTTTGTGATCCGTTGCACTTTAAATGACCAGCGCGCGAAAGTTCAGTCGTGTCCTTCGTAAATAATCAAGGCTGTTCAGCAAACATGAGAAATGCAAATCTGTTCCACTGTGGGGATAAAAACTCCCTTGAATAACAGTTACAATAACCCACTGGCGAGCAGAATAAAACTTCGGAATCATACAGGATGGCATTAAGAGCACGATTCTAGCCAGACAGACACCACTTGTGATTGATCCATGCTAATGTTAAAAGCTGCCTCCACTGCTCCGCGCACAACAGTACACCTTTCATGATCCGCAACGAGAACTCCCCCCAGATGGGTCCAATCTCCTGTCTTAACCGCGGTCAACAGTGAGCCTCTGGCATTCCGCATCGCGGAAGAACAAACCCGCCGTGGTCCCTAAGATCCAGAGATTAATCTCTCCATTCATATCGCTGAATGACATCACTATAACAGGCCCACTGTTTGTTCCTTCCTTCTGTTTCCAGCTGCAATCTCCGAGACTGATAGACTTCAGTCCCCTTCATTATAGAGAGCCGCACGCAAGCTCGTGCATTGCCGCACGATTCAGAAACCAAGGAGAAGCAAAGAAACAGAGGGGGGAAAAAATAAAGTAATGGCTTTTCCTTTTAAAAATTCAGCGGATTGTTTATGATACTGAAGCAGACAACGCGCTTGGAAAACCCTCAACGGGTATATTTTGTCCCAGATACAAATCTTCATTCAGTAGCGCAACACAAAAAAGCTCGGTTATAAGAAAAAACAAAAGTAAAAATAAATAAATAAGAACTGCCAGACACGTGATTAGTAAGAGGCCAGTCAATTCAGTATATTTAGTGAGATCTGGTTGGCTTAAAGTTTGCACAAAGTCAACACAGTTCTAGCCCAGTGTCATGTTCTCCAAATTTGTCACATTGACGGCCATATGTAAGGAATCCAGTCTGATAGAATGATCTGTATGGATTTGAATTGAGGCTAAATTTTAAAACAACCACTTCTAAACCATCTCTAAAGTAAAAACAAAAACAAACAACAACTGTAGTTTGGGAAAAACTGGCGCCCATGCCACAGCCTACACACAAGGCTCATTCCTGTCTACATTCACAGAATTTGAGTTATAACACATAGGCATGTATCTGGCCTAGTTCACGTTGTCCTCTATGAGTTTCACATTCAGCATTAGGCCAGTTTCTACAGAGATAAGCAGGAAAACTGAAACTAATCAACAAATCTGGCAGAACAATAATCTTTTTCATGTGAGCAAATCCCGGCTCATGAGTCAGGTCAACCTGCTGGCACAAAACAATCAAACTTAGTTACGAAGGCTGTTAATTCGGGCCTCATGACATCTCCAGCCCATTAGCCATTCGGTCCGGAGAACAGATGGCGACACGTGGCGGGAATACGGCGATGCCAATGAAAACATGGGGTGCTGAATAACGTGGAAATGTCACGGCTGTGCACCCAGCCTCCGCACTGACAGTGCATGACGCACGTTCCAACTTCTGAGTTCGGGCTTGTTGAATTGAGATATAACTTTCAATAATGAATGGGAATTCCGTAATGTGACACATCACGGGCGGGAGGAAATTTTTAAGCATTTAGTTTCTTTATAAAGAATTGTAACATGGAGTACAACTTTTTAAAATTTCATTCATCTGGCGCTGCAGAAGTTTAACTATAGTTCAACTTTAACTTGGCTAATCGGAGGACGTAATCAGAGCGCAGCCTCCATTCGAACAATTGACAAACTTCCTCGGTCTGCCGTGCATTTCCGCTACCATCTGTCACCATCTCTCGGTTGCAGTCGCTAACTTTCGGGGAGGAAAGAAAATAGAAGCCGCATGCTTGACTTCTCCAGGAAATGAAGTCTGATGATTGCAGATCAAAGGTTCCTTCTGTGAATTCCGGCAGCGGAGACCGGCAAACAGACGTTGGCGCAAACGCCGGAGTTAATTCCATTTCATGGCCAACCAAAAAAAAAACCTTTTACATTCTCCTTTTCATTTAATCTAAACTGAGCTGTTTTAGGTATCAAAAACTTGGATAAATTGTCTTTTTAATTTCTTAACGCCACGTGGTATTTAATGTCACAGTATTAAAATGAAAAAAAAAGAAGAAATAGATTGGGTGTTAGTTTAATGCGTATGGTTGTGACTAAATTAAAATGGCTGGAGTTTATAAGTACTGGAATTTATGGTTAATGACATTAAAGTACAATTAAAGAAAGTACGATTTAAATTTCCAGTTTTTTGTCTGCCTTTAAACCCCCCTCATGCAATCTCGACTGGGTTATTATGGAAGTTAATAAGCAATTCTGTCATCCTAAATGGAATTGAAGAATAATACCACATGGTGTATTCAGAATCGGAATTCTTTTGTTCGCCTTTATTTTTTGGCTATTGGAAACTTTTTTATTGATATAAACAAAACTAAAAGAAACGGACTAGGTTTCTTTTCATTGTTAAATAGTTGTTCCTAGTGTCATCGTTGTGAAGACACGACTGCAGTTGATTTTATTTTCAAAGCTTGACACAAACGTCTCACCTCACTTATTTAAAACTGATTAACAAGAAAAAGTGCATTAATAAATGTTACTTGGAAACACAAAAAAGATGCGAGAGTTCAGATAATAGTGAATAAAACAGGTAAAAAAGGTAATCCTTTCTTTGTTATTTGACAAATACAATGAGTGTATTACTGCCAAACAAATGCTGACCAGCCATGCATACTTGTGTTTTTGGCTGTGGATAAAAACATGCAACCCTTCGGACAATAAGATAATACCCTTCGACTTTTCAGCTCGGCTTGTAATTGAAGAGCAATGTTCCGAAAACGCAAAAAGCCAAGGACACCAGTATTATCAAATTACACATTCGGAAGCTTCGCGATACAGAGCTAGACATTTTTCTGGAGTCCCTAGTCACACGGCGTCCTTTAAAAAACCATTTCTGTAAAATCGGTGTCACTCAGATGCTCACATTTTTGGTGTGGTAACAGCATCTCCGTTTACAAGCTGAGAATATGATAAACTGAGCTACCTTCATGTCACGTGCTATGGCAAAAAAGTGTGCTTTTATGGATAATGAATAATGCACACGTTGAATTTGATGCAACAAAACATTTTGTTTAAGTCCCGAGTTTCAAATTTCAATTAAACATTTGCATGACAGGCTGGGAGTTGTTCTTGCGAGTGTTAAAGAGAGAGAGAGAGAGAGAGAGAGAGAGAGAGAGAGAGAGAGAGAGAGACAGAGAGAGAGAGAGAGAGAGAGAGAGA
>JAOYSI010000396.1:0-18273 GCA_025775065.1 Hiodon alosoides | reverse complement strand
GGGGGGGGGCGAGTGAAGAAAGTGCATGAAGTGTGAGATCTACTTCTCTTCCTCAAGTGGTCCCGAGAGACCAGCGACACGGAGTCTCGCTTTTAACCAGCAGACATCTCTAACACAAGCACGCACGCGCATGCAGACAGACTCACTCAGATGCACATGCACAGACACATACACACTCTCACACACACACACACACACTCATGCACACACACATACAGACACACACACATAAACGTGCAGACAGACTCACTCAGATGCACATGCACAGACACATACACACTCTCACACACACACACACACTCATGCACACACACATACAGACACACACACACACACACTCTCACACACACACATACACGTGCAGACAGACTCACTCAGATGCACATGCACAGACACATACACACTCTCACACACACACACAGACACACACACACGCAGGCGCACGCATACACACATATACACACACACACACTATGAGGATAGAGAAACATGCAGATGCAAGACACTAAAAATGCTTTAACCACAAACTTCCTTGTCGTAAATAAATATCAACCCCCACCCTGTCAGAAACCGAAATACCCATTCAAACAAAGACACTGAAATAGATATGACAAACAATGCAAGCAAATACAAACTTATTGTTTGCGGTTAACAGTCATTTTCTCCCCCCTTGAGAATATAACGGCAGGTCTATAACAATACCTGTGTACAGGTCCTACACACAATCACTGTGCTATAATACATGGAGTAATCGCGTGTAATAGTTATAGGATATAAACCACGCCGCTGTACTCTTGGGGGATGCTGGTAGCGGCTTTTCAGTAAATAAACAGCTCTATAAGTAGAAAACGTGTAAAACGAAGCTATTTAAGTAACCTGGATAAGGGATCCTGTGCAAACACCATTACTCAGTTACAGCAGGAGGAATTAGGCCTGGCCTGGCTACAGGCAGGTAGAGTTCCTGAAGTAAACAGACTATAGTTAGAACAACAGCAGACATGAATCCCGGCACTGTAATGCCTGGGTGACTGTGACCCTCCACCACTCGGAACACAACCCGGGGTGATGGAAACCCAGGTGCAAATTAGGACAGTGCCACTGGCCAGGGTGGCCCGTCCTCCCAGGCGCCCACACAGGAAGCTGGAGAAAACCACCGTGGCCAACTAGGCCAAGCGGGCCTACGCCAACCCAATGAGCGCGGCCCAAACCCGGAGACGACCGCTGCTCGGCACGGCCCAAACCCGGGGTCGACCGCTGATCAGCGTGGCCCAAACCCGGGGTCGACGGCTGCCCAACACGACCCTAGTGAAGATTCTCTGGACCAGAGAATCCGTAACACGCAGAAATAAAGAACCCTTGAAACTCCTCCTGAACACAAAGACCTAAACGTCGCCACTGGATTCCGTCCAAACATTGTGAAAACCCACAACACTGGCACTGGATTAACACTGGCACTGTTTCATTGATACAGCATTAATAGATCCCAGGGTTTTTATTTCAAACAAAGATGATCATTTGCACTGTGTTATTATCCAGTTTGTTTTGTGTGCAGGAGAATCTCACCATTGGTGGGTTTTTCAGCTCAAAGTCACGTATCCCATCGTGACAGCACTCACTTGTCCCTGTCGCGTGCTGCTGCGACCCACGCACTCTCGGAGCGTAAAGTACAGCGAGACGGGCCAGCCCACGCGCTCTCGGCCCGGTGGAGAACAATGTGTCACAGTATTTCAGTGTGGAGCCTCTCTCAGGGTCGTGGCAGATGAACAAGTCAGCCCAACATTAATCCAGTCAAGGCGATCGCCGCGCGGATTTGTGCCGAAAGCGGGCGGATCCGCTCCTGTATACAACCCCGTCACTGTCGCTAGGGTGCAGGGCGTGCAGATTTTAAATTCTTGAGGAATCTCTGGTTGTAAAACGACCCAAAATGTTACATTTAAGTCATGCCCTTATCAAGCTGCTGTTATAAAAAGTTAAATTCCTGAGGTGCTGGCGCCTCCAACAATTTGACATCCAGCGTTATAATCACTGTTTTTATCACTCTCAAGCTAAATTATCAAGTGGTCAGTATATGGCGCGTGGACACGCTCATTTTACATCTTAGATTTAGTGAGAATTTTTAAAACAGGCTGTCCTTAAATGGCTGTCCCGGCAGAGTAGGAGAGAGAGATCCCACCAGGTTCGTGGGATTGGGGTGTCGGACACGGTAAAGAACAGCAGAGGGGCTCAGGTTGGCCCCTATTTGCTCTTGGCCCCTTTGCAGACCACCTTTGCATGAAAGGTGGTCCACTTCCTTACAGCTCCTGCAGCTGTGACGATTCTCGGTCGAGATAAATTGTTAGAGCCAAAATATGTTTAAAGTCTTTAAAAAACCCTGAAGGATCCTGAAGGTTGGGGTGGGTCAGTTAAACAGAAATGAAACGCAGCTCTCAAATCCGAGTGCCATTTTCGCAGACAGGCAGCTCTGGGTCGGAGAAGAGGCTCTCTGCCAGGCCGGCTGGCGTCCGACACCACACTCAGGGGCATGCCAGGGGATGGTGGGCAAGAACTGGGCACGGGCCAGGTGGAATAAAACATTTTTAATTCTAGTTGAGCCCCTGAGTGGGGGACAGGAATGGAACCTGTTTTTAGGGTCACTCACTGGTCTTGTGTCTGGGCAATATGAGTCTGTGCAATAGGCAGGGTGTTCAGACATAGAGGGGCACTGTCTCCTGCCACCTTGTGTGTGTGTGTGTGTGCGTGCGTGTGTGCTTGTGTGTGTGTGTTTGTGTGTGAGTATGTGCTGGAGACAGCCGTCTGCGTACAAATGTCTGAAATTGTCTGTATGAGTAAGTGTGTGAGTTTGCTGCCACAGTCTCATGAGACAGCGTGTGTGTGTGTGTGTGTGTGCGTGTGCAACCCGTCGATAGGCCTAAGGGAACAAAGCGATTTAACACAGGGGTAATTATCCCCCTGCAGTTGCTGAGCTCAGAAGCAGAGTTAGCGGTTATTCACTCAGTCCACTGAGTGTGTGTCTGAGTCAGAACACAAACAAGGGCCCAATTGGGGCTCGACTGTGGCATCGTCACCACCCCCCCCGCTGAAAACCCCCTCCTGGTGTCGAGCACAATGGGATCCTTTTCCTGCGTCTGTCTCTCGGTGCTGTGTCAGCAATGAGAAATCAGGAAGCTGTTCGGTCATCCAGCCTCACATTGATCAGTGAGTCAGCAACCTGTAACACCCTCCCACCGCCCCCGGCGACCCGCAGAGAGCTGAGCTGGGTTCAGGGTGACCAGGTCTTAACGTCAGCCATATCGGGACAGCAGCTGGCAGGAAGTGACCAACATCTGGCTTCCCAAAACCTAGGTCCGTCACCCACTCCGACTCCCCCGCTAAATTACTGCCAGTCGCACACATGATAAGAAACTTTCCACAAGCATAGCGCTGAGGACGTCTGGCCCAACAAGGGGGAAGACAGATTGGAATTTGTGGAAAGGCTTTAATTTAACTTTAAATGTTCAGGAGTGCTCAATCCCTTCTGCTGTTTCAACAACCCTTCCCTGCCCCCTGCCGCCAATGACACTGTCCCACCAGCTACTGGACAGGGAGAAACAGACATTCCACAAAGGGAAAAACTCTCTAAACTGGGGGTTTTTTTCCTTACGGACACGCGCACACACACACACACACACACTTTCTCTGCTATGAACCTGTGAGAAGGCAGTGTTATGGGTGAGCAGGTGCACCCAGGTGTAGGACAGACATATACTTAGGCAAAGCAGTCTGGAATCAGTAGAGCATGCTAGTTAATCAGAGGGTTTAGTCTGCAGCTAAAACGTGCATGCTATTGTCACACACATACACACACCCACACATACACACTCTCTCTCTCACACACTCACACAGACACACAGTCACACACATTCTCTCTCGCACACACACACACTCTCTCTCACACACACACACGCACGCAGTCACACACACACTCTCCTTCACACACACATACACACACTCTCTCTCGCACACACACACACACACGCACACACACACAGACAGTCACACACACTCTCTCTCTCACACACACACACACACACACACACAGACAGTCTCACACACACTCTCTCTCACACACACAGACAGTCACACACACTCTCTCACGCACACATGCACGCAGTCACACACACACTCTCTCACACACACATACACACACTCTCTCACACACACACACAAACAGGCTGAGAGAAACTCCCATCATTCTGCCTTTGCTCAAGCACCTGCCACTAGAACAAAAAACCGGGAGGCGCTAACCCTGCCCTCTCCGTTTCGATCTTCACCCTCAACCCTGTAATTAACCTTGCACTGCCAGGCCACAGCACGCCCGTTACAACCCCCTCCCTGCACCAGCGCCACCCGGCCTGCCAAGTAAACACAACAAAGACCAAGACACCAAATGGACATTAACACAGCTTGACCCCTGATGACAGGGAGGAGGGAAAGACCAGGTTAGACACTCACACTCCAATCTTCCCTCGAGAATATTGCCCTAAACATAGCTCATTTAGTTTTGTATCAGTTTAACGTAGTTAATATTAAAAGAGAACGTTACGAGGAAAGGAGACTTTCAGGCAGTTCTTTCAACGGCAGTGCTGTGATACTTGTCAGAGTTGGCTTATATTACGTTCCTATGTCTACCAAATAAAAAAATAAAAAAATAAATAAATCATGCCGTTCAATATGTCATTCTGAAGCACACTATCCCCACACAAAGGCTACCTCTGGTGTTATATAAACGTGCTGTGCTCTGATGGAACTGTATTGGCTGTGTACAGTGAGGTCGAACGAGTTTAGTTCCCAAACTAGGGCTAGCCACAATGCCGGTCAAGGCTGTGGTATTCGGGAAGCCGCAGAGACGCATTCAGACCATCTCAGCCGAGGTTTAAAAAGTCAGAGAACAATACGCGTATACGTTTACTGTTTACGCAGGGGCCGGCTTGGAAGTGAACAACACGTGGGGAATCTGGAAAGTTCCGACCAAAGCTTCTATGGGAAGGTCAAAGGAACACAAGGCTCGATATTATTGGAGAGCAGCAGCGTTGCAGTCTCGCGGGTTTGCGCTTGAGGGTGTAATCGGAAGAAGGGAAAAAAGACGACCCTTTTGGACGTCACCGATGGTGAATTTGGGGGCATCGCACCTTTTTGGGTATCGTCACTTTCCTTGACAATGCCAAACGGCCCGAAGCAGGACTGCACACACCCATAAATAAATCAAAGCCAGGGGACGGGACGTTTGTCAAGAAAGACCAAGTATGCATTATATGTGGCAGTTTCTTTGGGAAACAAAGGCGCGATCTCCCCACAGTTCTCACTGAACCCTACTCCAGCAAGGCCTTGCACACCTGAGTTGTAGTCCTCCATGCCCCCTCGGATGCCAGGAGGGGAACTGACATGGGTATGGCCATACTGCCCCTTGGGCCAGGTGAACAGAGATCTCCCCTACTGGGGCGTGGAAAAGAAAACATTTCCTGGAACTGGCGACCAGGAATGCGGTCCGCGTCTACACGCTGTATTTCTCACTTCTTTTTTTACATTTCTGGTGAATAAAAAAAAAGAGAGAAAGGAAGGAATCCCAAACCGAGATGCTTCTGCTCTCTGGGTGAGAGACACCAACTGATGAAGTCTGGTCCGTCACAGGGAGAAGGGGGCACACCGTTACGGATAGGGAGAGATTCCACGCCGTTTAACTTTAGCGGTGAATAGATGACGCGAAAGCTGTTTTCCATCCACTTTTTCTATCGCTCACACAAATGGATTATGACGGAATTCCCGAGGAGGGATTGCCGCCGTTCACCTGGCCATGTGGCCGGTGAAGGTTTTGGTCTGCGTGAGGCAGGACCTCCATCCATCCCTGTCCTGTCATTTACCCATATTCCCCACCCGCGCCTGTTATGGATTTGTGAAGATGGATTGCCACCTGGCCTCCGCTCACTTTTTGCCCCGCGCCGCTTCAGAACGCCATTGATCGGCGATGCGTCTCCGAGCGCGCTCCGCGCCACTCTTCCGCATCGATCCCTCGCCACAGCCGCGGTTCTTATTTACGCCTCTATGATGGCTTATGAAATTAGCATTTTTCTGGGACTCTGTGTCAGGAGACAAAACGGGGGGGGAGGAAATCTATCAATTGACAAAAAAAGAGCTGCAGAGTGCCGTGCATGGAAACTGCAGCGTCATCAGGCCGGGACGTAAAAAGAGCAAGATCTGCATTAAAAACAACACCGGAGCCCCCTGGCCCCTCCCCCTTAATAAAAAACCCCGCTCGCTTACTATTACCTCTCTGCTGTCCAAATACCAGCTGCGCTCCGGGGAAGGAAAACACACCCATGGTTGAGGCCCAGGAATTCATTCATTTTCCAACAGCTTTAGTGGCACGGGCTCTGCTTCGCCCCCCGTTTGTCAAAACCGATTACTGCGCATTAACACCCCCAGGGTTTTATCCACCCCAGGCTATTAATAAATCATCCACCATCTCGTTGTGAGGCATTACGAACAAGACCTTCTGTTGAAGAAAGAGCCTGTTGGAGCTGATCCTGTTACGAGGCAATGCAGTCTCTCGGCGATGAAGTTTACAACAATACAAACTCTGACTTGTTTCAGCGTCGCGCGTTGACTAAACAAAGCCGAGGACGAGTTCTACACTGGGGTTGTCCGTCACCGTGGACACAGCATGTGCTATTCAGAAGACTGACTTTTGTTTGGTCTGGATAAAGTACCAGGTGTAAGACTGAACGGCATCCGGTAAACGGACCGCTGGAAAGCAGAGGTTTTCAGGAGAGCAGCGGCAGCTGAGGAAGAACGCCGACATGACTGTTCTGTTTCTGAGGGAGCAGCATCATCTGGATAAGAGGTTAAGAAACTACGCAGGGAACAAAAAGGGAAGCCGGCTCCGTCGCTCAACAAACCATCCTGCAGACTAAACCCGCACCGCTGTTCCGGACCATTCACAGCACACAGGATGGAAAACGGAAAGGCGTAGCTGGAAGACTTAAGGATGGAGGAGGCCATGCATGGCTGAAACCAGAAGGGAGCCGTGGGTGGGGGGTGGGGGTGATTTTCTGCCTACCACTACAGATCCCCACATGCAGTGAAGAGTTCCCGCATTCTACAAAAACCTCAATGAGCTGGATTTTATGGAATGAAATTCTCCATTTAATTACAGGGCTGGGGAGATGACAAAGTACATGAAGGACACATTTTTTCCATAAAACAATTAACAACAATCTGCAGAAGGCGGGAGACGGGAAAACGTCTTGTGTACAGTGGGCACAGCCACGCAGCAGGAATCAATTATGGGGCTCGCTTTGATGATGTCATTGACAAGTGATCTGTTGGTAGAGGGGCTTCTGTTGAGAAAGGGGCGGAAACAACTGCCCTGTCGAGCGAGGAGGCGATGGCATTTCTCCCTGCGAGACCCTCGTTCATCATTCCAATCTGTGCTCTGCCCCAGTCCTCAATGCAGCAAAATCTCATCAAGCGCGCAGGCCTCACCCATCACGCGAGGGGCCTTGGTGCCTTCAGAGGGCCGTCACGCGTCGGTGCAATCATGGCAGACCACCTTACACCACCCTTCCCAGGGCCAAGGACGATGGCCACATCTGATCTTCATTTGAAATAACCACAAAGAACGAAAGCTCCTGTCCACCCCCCCACCCCCCCCAGCGCCTCTCCCCGGGTTTTCCTGTCAATGCTGGCGCCACGCAGCCCGAGACGAGTCTGTGATCTGCCACCCAACATGCAAATGCAAATCTGTTCTTTTAGTTAATTGCGCGGGCCAGGCAGATCACGCGCACGCCTAAACCCTGAAGCCTGGGAAACAATCTTTAACACTAAACTATTAACTCCCATTCCTGTGGTGTCGTCGCTTTCAGTTTCGAGCCGTTTGCTCAGTCTCCTCTCTGAGTCTCCTGCCCCCAAGCAAACATTCTTCAACGTACAGACAAAGGAGGAATTATTATGTCTGCTCCAAAAATATATATTTAAACGGTACAAGAGGAAAAAACCCAAACGTGTTCGGGAAAGACGAAATATCAACGGATCAGTGCTTGGATTTTTTAAAATTTCGTAAGTGTGCTGTACGTCCAGTTATTGCTTCTTCCATTTTCGTTTTCGTGATTGAACACAAAACAGGCTTGGTGAGACACCAGGGAGGACATGCCAGCAGCCAGAGAATATCAGGAGTTTAACCCCAGACAGTTTACAGTCTGCAGTTTTCCAAAGTGAAAAGAAAATACCCAGTTTTTTGGCATGTACGTGTAGATTCTGTTTTTTTTCTCTCTCTCTCTCTCTCTCTCTGGAGTGGTTGTGTGTTGAGAAACCGCATTCACCCACTCCAGAGAGGAGTGCCCCCCCCAAAAAAAAAGCAGAAGGGGAGCCCAATGGGCTGGAAGTAAAACGGAGAGGAGAGGGAGCCTAAGGCAGAGAGCCCTCTGAGGGTCTCCGATTTCCAGGGGGAACGAGTGAACCAAAGGAGACACATACGCTCAGGGTTAAGGAGTCTCCTTTTTAGCACAAAGGGAAAGAAAATCAATAACAAATGTCACACGCCCTTCCCCCTGTGGGCTGCGGTTCGGGTACAGGCCAGGAGAACCCCTCGACCCACCCCCCCGAGCCTCAAACGTTTGCCTGATCAGAAGGTTTGGGGTAACATCTCTGAAGATGGTTGCCTCGAGTGGTTGATCTCCTGATGATACCCAGACGCGTAATTGGGAAGCCGTGAGAGCTCTGTGCCCACGTGTCAGTTCGGGACGTCCCAACTCTCTCTGTACTCGTGTCAAAAGGCACAGGGGTGAGACTAATACATTAATCATTATCCAAGACAAGACAATGACTCCATTCAATAGCTAAAAACCTCTTCTCTTTAAAAAAAATCTACATCAGTTGTACTGCACTTATTTCACTACACAAACTGTGGAACAAGAGACGCAAACGTTAAAACTTTTGTCATTTATATATCTCCTTATTTCCTTTCCGAAGCAAGTAACGGTGATAAAGTTTCCTGTTTAAAGTGAGTCCACAAGTCCCCTGAGGTACTGTCAAGTCTCTTTCCCCCCATCCCCCTCATCTCGATCTCAAAAGTCAGCCATAGCACTGGTACAGCACCAATTCGAGGCAGTGAACTGAGAAGGCACTGGCAACACAGAGAACAGACAAAATTCAAATAAAACCTCACTGGGAATAGGGAAACGGAGGAAGGAATACTAGAAGCTGAGTGCTGGAAGACACCCAACGGTAGCGTTCTGGGGAGCCCATCTCTTCGGAAACTAGTAGCCAACAACAAGGTTAATGGTACGAAATATCCCGGGGGTAGGGGTAGAGCCAATGCCGAGGGCCGTCCTTCTGGATCCTACTGTTGGGATGCAATGGTGGGACAGGGTTAACCTTCCTTTCAGGGCCCTGCTGCTAACGCTAAAATTAACCTCCCACACAGCTGGTTCCCATTAGCCTGCAGTGACACTCCTAGCCTGTACTTAAGTTATACTGCGGGGCACTTCTGGAGGAGATTTCACTGCTCCGCTCAGATAATACTACTGTCGCCCGCCAGCTGCCAAGTTTTGACTGGCCCTATTCCTCTGGCAAGGCCTTGTTTTGAAACGAGGAGGGGGAGGAGGAGAAGGGGAAGGAGGTGGAGTGGGCGGCCTTACGGGGGGCAAAGCGAGAACGAGAGAAAGAGAGGGAACCACATCAGACAAGGGAGTGTGAGAGCAGCCAGTCTTCAGGGGCGTCACTGCTTGACTTCTACAGCCAGAAACAAACACAGTGCTTTCACTCATGTAGAAACGCACCAATGCAGACAAACACACTCTCATGCAGTGGCTAGGAAAACTCGCCTCTAATCTGCAACTCAGCAGGTAACCCAGTTAGGCGTAAGCCACACAGGAAACCTGCCGCAGAGTGGGCCACCCACGAGCATAGTGGCTCGGGAAGCCAGTGGTACCTGCCCTGGCCCCTGTGTAGCCATAAGGACAAGTATGTGAGATGCTGGACTAAGGGCCGGCATCCCTGCTCCTCAAGGGCCAAAGCCCTGCAAGGGTTACCAAGTTAGACTGAGGCGTGAGTTTGTGTTACATCTAGGTGTGGCACATTATAGCTAGCATAAACCTATAGCACCACACACAATCTCCTGTGCAGCAAGGGAATGGAGACTGTTCTCCATGAGTGTGTCTGCTTTGCCTTAGCATGAACCTACAGCACCACACACACAAAACCCCACAATGCTATGAGAAGCTGACTCAAGGTCGGCAACCACGAAGGCAGCTGAGATGTTATCAAGGCTGCTCCAGCAATGATCTCACCCCAGTGGTGTTCATTGCCTAATTGAAGTTATGAGACATTTTCTCAGTTTCTCTGCGGCAGAGGTTATATTTCTTTTATTCAGGGCTACATCACGCCGAACAGGACTCCAGCAGTGGAAAATATTTTAGCTAATTTAGCAATGACAACGTGACATGTTTAGAGCTGACATTCCTCTCCATATTGTTTTATTTTTTAAATCTATATTAATTAGCAATTAGTTAAGGACAGACTGTAGAGGTACAGACGGGTGCTCCTCTCAGCAGACGGCAAGATCTAATTCAGGTTCATCAATGTCGCATCGCCTCTCGTCCAGTGGAGATCAAGCGAGAGAGTGATCCATGAAATGCTAGGCGGTCACAGCATTTTCCAGTGGCTTGTTTTAAAATAATTAACAGACAAGGATTAGTCCATCAGCTGATGGACTAACAGGTCTATCGACCACACCCCTCCACCCCACACGTACCAGGTGTGAGACTCATGCTTTCACCCTCAATAAATCTCATGCCACAGAATCCTTATTTTATACAAATGTTTGGGATGGTCCCTTTCTTTATCTACATGGATCTTGTGTTACGTTCTGCCCGCACTGTTGTTAATCACAGATTTCACAGTGGCTTCTGCTGCTTTGTAACTTTATATAGGGCTAGTTCATCAGCAATCCTTGATCTGAGGTTAGCTCAACCCCCCACCGTCCTCCTTGTCAAATCTCACACCAGCCAGTTGGCAACCCTGGCGTCAGGCAGTAAGCAGAGGCTTTGCTTTTCCTTCAGAATGATGAAGGCTGGAAATAATTTTCTAGCTTTAACACATTAAAAAGTTTATCACTGGTAAACAAAAACCTGGCTCATAGTTTCCCAAAATAAAAATAAAAATTTTCCCAAACGTGAGCTAGTTCAACGTATTGCGCATGAAAGAAGATAGTCGGTTTTTACGCTTTCGTGTCAGGAATATGTGGCAATTTTTGGAAGGAGCAAAATTCAAAGCAATATGAAAACTTTTCGGCAGAAATGAAAGCAGTTCGCTCTTTTGACCTTGTCCATCTCTCACACACATATAGTTAATAGTTTGTTCATTTAGCATACGCGCTGCACTGTACCGTTCTGTACAGAGCGACAGTTATCGTCGCATATGCACCTGAAAATGTAGCGCGACGATACTTTTAGTAGGTAAAATGTGGTTTGTGCGACTAGCGAATTATAACTGTAAAATTGAAAATGCAGTTCATACCAACTGGAACACAAGACAAACGAATTAATTGAATAATTTTGCGAGCAAGCTGTATCATTATAACTTAATAATATTTCGCTGACGTTAGCTAAAAGCAGGGGCTGTTGGTTACGAGACCAAACTAGCGAGACGTTCATTATTTGACTAGCTAGCCCAACAAGCGCCACAGGCGATAAAGCAGGTAAGATGTTATATTGGGAATAATGTTTACTGAACATTCCCAACAAAGCTAAGAAGTTTTACATCAAATATCTTCAATCGATTACAGTAATAAAAATACTTCGTTGTATAATACAGTACTAGGTTTGCATACTGTTAAATAGTAGCTATGGTACTTCTATGTGGGCAATATTTATTCTCTGATAAACTGACTTACAGTAACTTATAACTTTCATGCAGGGAATTATCATGTTGTATATTTTGCATTGTTAGGCTAGTGTTGGCCATTCTGACCCAGTATAGATACCAATACTTTGTGAGTGTGCATCTAATGTTTTACGGAGAAGCGCAGGTGCTCCTAGAAAAAAGCAAGTAGAGTCATGCTCTTATCCAGAGCGACAGCTCATACACAAATTTTCACTTCGATGGTTTATTTGAGGAACCGATACAAAGTGGGTTGTTCAAATAGCTACTATAGTCCCCAAACGTTTGGCCACCCCTGAGAGTCAGAGAAGTTCTGGTTACGGGGGTTCGACGTAAGCTTTGTGTGACGTCACCACACAACACCCGCTCCGATCCTCGTGTCAGACTTTTTTCGGTGATGATTACGCTAGCTCATTTAAGCGCGAGGTGAGAGCAGGGTTGGGGGTTCTGAGAAGAACTAGGAAGTCGGCCGGTAATATTGGTCGAGTCAAATTTTTACGCTTTTTTTTTTTTTTTTAAATATCCTTTCCGGCACTTAAAATATCGGCCATATCGATGTTTGATTTTGCTGTTTTGAAAACCTCCTCCTGTGGTTTACCTGAAGTGCCTTCTCTCTTGTAGCGCAAACTCCGCGACACACAAGAGGGAGCCATTAGCCCGCAAAGGTCAAAGACTGAGAAGTTAGCTGCATCCTCCATTCTCAACTGACAGAGAAAGGCACAGTATTTAACTAGACATATATTGACATATTGGCTAGAGATGATCGTGGTAGTCAAATAGGCGTCACCTAGCGAGATGTAACATGCTTGGCAAACACTGATCATTTCAGTAACACTAGCAGTTGCCAAAACGTGTTTATCGTAAATTGTGCGGACTTTATAGTTTTACCGAATATCAACTAATCTCCGAATTAATTCAAATGGCTATCAGCGTTCTTCGTCGCACGTGCCTCACTCTCGTTTTTTCGTGGCACCCTACTATGTAAACCGTATCGATTACCATCCTTTCCAACAGCCTATGGGCTTTGGAAAAATAACAAAAATATGCTTTCAATAAATAAACCTATCAAACCGTGTGGGGCCAGTTAAGCAAGGTTTAACGGGGCAATCATTCTACAAAAAGTATCTTAAAAATAAGATACGGTGTATCTCCGGACTCCTTACCTTGATGTTGTATTAGCCCTTGTGCTTAATTTGGGGCTCGGGTTCAGGCACCTCTTTCACTCTGAACCACAGCCCCAGTCTATAGAATTCTGAAACCGTGCCAACGCCACACCTACCAAAGGCATGCATTATTAATCATCAACGAAGATGTTAAAATGTCTTTGTTGTCAGTAAAATGTTTGCAGTTAAACTTACTTGCCAGCTCAAGCCAGCCTACGTAAAGCGTGAGCCAATCAGGACTGGGGAAAAAAAAACACCGCCCTTCTAACTCAAATTTGTATCATCATTGCAACAAGGCTAAAAAACTTTCCCCATATGATAAATATGCATTCCATTGTGTGGGGTCGAAGCTGGCTAAAATAACCATGTCTAGAGAAGAACAAAGTTTGTTTTCTTATTTTTCAGAGACGGATAATAACAGCCAGGAACAGAACAGTGAGTTCTAAGAGGAGGAAAATCTAGAAAGAGGCTTTCGGAGAAGCCAGTGACAGGGACACAGTCACTAGTTTAGGATGAGTTGAGCTTCTGCAATGAAACAGTTTCCCTTTATTATTTCCATTAGTGCTAAAAGATGAAAATATAATGAACACGTTTAAATCCAATGAATTTTTTTCAGGGTTTATCTAATTTAATAATATATTTACAATGAAGAAATTATATAATAGTGTACAAGTACACATCAAATACAAGAGTTCCTCGAAGTACTGTAGAAGCCTGCCCACACCAGACCCCCAGCAACACTTTTGTTACCAAGTGAGCACTTATTAGCCCTTAGTTTTTCTTCATAACTGTCAACCAGTAGCTTAGCGGTCTCCTCCAATGTGTGAGAATGAGAATGGTGTAAATCAGAGTTGCACATATAAATAAATAACCCCAGCCAATAACATTTCAAGTAACATTATTTAAGTCTCGAAAATATGGTTCTTTTCACGCCGGTGTCTATAATTATCAGCACTCAAGCCTTCTGGATTTGGACTATTAACTAATAACTATTATTATTTGGAAATATGCTGCTTTGAGTGATAATGGTATTCAAGTTTTGTTATATTTTTTATGTTAATTGGATGGCACTGCCAATTTATTTATTATAATTTAAGATTTATTTATTTTCAAAGCGCAATTCAAATAAAAACAACATCTACTGAGTACTGAATTACTGTACTGAAATTTGATTCAATCTAATATAGGCCACAAAACTTGGTATCAGACATAACAAATTGAAGTGTAATATTTGGAATAGTGAAATAGTTCTGTGACGTGTGTTCACAATGTTGCGTCATTATTGGAAGCTAGGGATTTCACCCACAACAAACAATCCAGGAAAAGTCTAAGTTAGTGGACACTTCAGAGCTGGAAAATGGAAGGGGGGAGGAGAATTGGAGAAATAAAAAGGCAACAGCACTACCTTTCCCGTCTCGCGTTCGAAGTCCACGTATTCCCGAGTGGGCGCCTGCCGCTGCTCGCCGTGCAGGTTGGCAGGGAAGAACTGAAGGGAGAGATTGGTTCCCGTCGCCACAAAAGCCTTTTACAGAGAAATCAATACAAACAGGATCAGAAAGAAGGCCTGCCATAAATTATGCAGTCAGTCATTCATATTTCAGATCAGAGAAGCGATTGGCTGACGCTGGCGAGAAAGGGGTGAGGTGGACCGGAAGAGAGAGAGAGAGAGAGAGATGAAAAAATATATATAAGAATCATAATTTTCTTAGTCTTAAATATTAGGTTACACACATCTGATTCTATTTTACCAACATTCACTGCTGGCAAAATGGGATACAGGATACTGCCTTGAAGAAGAGAGAGAGAGAGAGAGAGAGAGAGAGAGAGAGCAGGGGGGAACAAATCAATACATTTTTCTAGACAAGTCCTTCCACTGACATTTAACTAAACGGAGTCTGAACGACTCAAACAGTGCAGTGGAATAAGGTCCAAAATAAATGTCTAGGAACCCGTTTTATGTTAATTGACTAGTTAAACATGGTCCCAGCAACTCCCCGCGTAGCCATTTTAATACATTCATTTAATATTTTAAAAAGGTTGTTTTTTATTCACAAAATTTCAACCAGGAATATTCCAAGGTCTAAAAGCATGGTAAAGTAGCAGACCATTTCAGGGTGTTATCAGACTGTCGGTGATACAGACTCAGAAATTACATTAAAATATAATTAAAATGGGGTAACAAATAGAAAGCTGTCAGAAAGAACTATCATTCGGGTAAGGGGATCAAATGTCTGGGGTGGTGAATGTGCAAGGACCCACAAAACAATTTCTGTTTGTCAATCACATAATACACAAAAATAAACATACACAAAATACATTTTTTTAAACTACATTTGCCAATATATAAAGCAATTTCAGTGTTTTAATGCTGAAGAATTTTCTGTTGAAGATTCCATTCATTTGTCTTGCTTATACCAACTGGTATAAAAATTATTTTTGTGATAAAACAGTACAGTGAACTTATTTGGAACATATAAAGATGTAACGTGTAAGGTGATTTGGTCCCGAAACTTATTAAGTAGTTTAAAAAAAATCATATTAACATTAACATGACTGAAATAAACCATATTTTAGTCAACAGCATTCATCGCTGAGCTCAGAGTTTGTTCTTAAAGAGGGGATTTCGACCAACAGAAGTAACATGGAACATGGATTAAGGACAAGACTACCTAAAACTGTAATTGATAACCAGAAAATACATTCGCTTTTATGTGCAACTGTTACATTCAAATAAAACCTAATGGGACATCCCTCTTTCACAAAAGATTCCTGAACAATGACTTCATAATGATAACTATGATTGAGAAGACGGAGCGACATTTGACCAAGCCACGAGCATTTTAGCTCTTCATTCATTGTTCAATCACTAGGTTTTTACCCGAATCGGTAAGGGCGGCAGCATGTAAGTGTTTTACTTGCTAACTAATGAACTAAGACTAAAGAAAACTTTACATTTTTTATCAATTATTTTTATTTTCGAGATCTTTGCGCATGTAATTTTTTGCTAAAGTAGCCTATTATATTTATTCTAATAAGTAAAAGTGGTTTGCTATATGACTTGCTAGACTGTCGTACTAGAAGACTAATTATGTTTTGCAAGCAATAAACTTTACACATAATATTAGTTTACCCACTGAGGTCACAAAGCAGTAAACTACCTCGGCGTTTAATACTGCCCAACACTCACTATTTCTGAGCGCCCATCTCGACAGGCGTTCTGGAACCTGGCTTGTCTTTCCTCGTGCGGTCTGTCTCGGAAACCGGTGTATTTTATCTGGGGGGGACGAAAGAAAATTATATTCGGAATGAAATACTATCGTAGAAAAGAATCACACCAAATGCATTAAGCTTCATTGTAGCGTTACACGTTAAAGCGTTTACAAAAATCTTACATATACAACCTGAGGTAACGTGGATACCACATGTATTTTTCAATCGTGGACTCGATGGTAAAAACGTCAACAGGTAAAAACAAATATGTCAGGATGTTTTACTTATCATCCTTGTAATATGTTTTTGTATAAGTTGAAAACACACACAACCAAAATAAGTAATTAACATATTTTACCTGACAAATCCGTCTAACAATAGTATATGCGTGAATAGGGAATGACTGTGTAAATGTTTTGGCTTGCATGAACTTATTTATTCCGTCATATCATAAACCTATTTTAAAATACCAGAAATTTAAAGACGGAAATAGTTAAGGTTATTCGTTTTAGCTGAATATAAAACAGGAAGTTTAATACTGTACTAGTTGTTTTCCGAGTACCTTTACTTTTTAAAAACCTAAAACTTCTCATTCTCGTGTCTGACAAAAGTAAGATACCTACTAATGAGTGTTTCTTTTAAGCTCTTTGAATAAATAAATAAATAAATAAAGCTACTTAACAAGAATAATCTTAATGTAACAAATAATTTTACCTCGCACTCCCGACTCAGCTTTCTGAAGAACTCCTCGTTTTCGAATTTGCTCCTCTGATCTGGGACCACCCGAGGCATCTTTAATCTTATTTTGTCAATTTTTGTGTTTTTTATTTGTCTTAATGACAAAGAAAATGTTTGATTTCAACTCTGGTCCCGCTTTTACTTTCTTCCTTCCTCTTGTATGGTGTACGTAGCCTTGGTTTAAGTGACTTGAGTATCGAAATACCCTAATGTATATTAAACGTAACTATTATAACTTTATATTTTAAAATCCGAATGTAAAATATCGCCAGTGCGGTCAGTTACAGCCACTGCAAGTGATTTGGATCAATTTCACTACTGGCTATTATTCCCCCTGTCCAGCGTGTGTTCAATCCAGTGACAACAAAAGCTGCTCGTTCCGCTTTAACCGTCTCTCCGCATAGTTCGAAGTTACTTCCTGGCTCTGCCGAGTCCGACTTATGACTGCACACTAAAAAGTCACCCCCCATTCACAATTCTCCCCACTACAGTACCGCTGTGCGCAAGCGTGAAATTTACCAGCAGTCCAGAGAGCGCGCAAGCGTATTCGTGGATGATCGGTCTTCTCCGTGAACAAGATCGAACAAATATGTATTGAAATCTCTTAATTTAACATGGACATTGATATTATCATTAAAGCTGTTATTAGCTGTGACTTAAAATACATTTTAAAAACTTAAAAATAAAACTTTTTGCCTCCCTACTATCTCAACTAAAGTGAATGCATCATTTTTCTAAAGCAAAGTTTCTGGTCAACTGGGACTGGCTATTAAAGCAACCTAGTTACATTGTACAATGTCTACTCTAAATGCTAAGTGGCTCTTATTCCGGAAAACCCCCAGACTTGAATGGAGCGGAGTGTTCAACTACATTTGCATCTAAACATGCAAATGACAGTCAGCAGACTATCACCAAAGCGTATTTCTCAAGCTACATGCAAAAATTATTTTGATTCCTGGGTACCACATGCTTTTTTGGTCAATGTATGATAATTACATTTTTTAAGTCCTTTCTTTGAGACCTTGCTTGCCATTAGAAAGTGAATCATTCTAAGCCCCCCAAAAGTAAGCCAAGAGTAGCCTACCAGAGGCTCAGGAGGTAAAAAAAAATCAGTGGGAAGACAACTAAACCAGGAAGGAACTCTCCAGCGCGGAAATCACAAGGGGGACCCAAGTGGGGAGAGAGAGAGAGAGAGAGAGAGAGAGAGAGAGAGAGAGAGAGAGAGAGAGAGAGAGAGAGAGAGAGAGAG
>JAOYSI010000395.1:0-15900 GCA_025775065.1 Hiodon alosoides | reverse complement strand
GGTGTGTTACACTTACACATTATCCTGCAGCCCTGGTCCCTTCCCCCGGTGTGTTACACTTACACATTATCCTGCAGCCCTGGTCCCTTCCCCCGGTGTGTTACACTTACACATTATCCTGCAGTCCTGGTCCCTTCCCCCGGTGTGTTACACTTAAACATTATCCTGCAGCCCTGGTCCCTTCCCCCGGTGTGTTACACTTAAACATTATCCTACAGTTCTGGTCCCTTCCCCAGTGTGTTACGATTACACTTTCAACTTTTCTCCATTCTCGGTTTCAAAGGAAAAGAGGAATACTCTCTAAGAAGTAAAGCAAGACTGAGTGACCTCGATCACACTTTCGGTCCCCCCCCCCCAGAGCTCAGGGACATCCACTAAAATGAGCTGGAATATGCGGAGGTGGCCGATGTGGTTTTGTACCGAGGACTCGAAATCCGGTTTCACCCGAAAACTGTCGGGTTAGCGCGGTTCTTCACAGACTGGAGACCGGGCGACAGCTGAAGGCCGTTCAAACTTTATTTACGCAGAAAGTGATCCAGCTTGTAAGCAGAAACGCACTCAAGCCTAATAGGGTTCAAGGCACTTAGACAGCATTGAAAAATAGCAAAGAGATAGCATGTACACGCTTATTTGCAAACAGAAATTACTATAGCATGCTCATTGTACAACGAGCCCCGCTGCACGATATTAAAATTGAATGTGCCATTGTCTACTCCAAGAAACATCAGCTCGCCACTGTGGCGGGCCACCTCCTGCAATGACACTGAATGAGTCACAAACAAAGTTGGGCGGAGGTCTGGGATGTCTTGGGGCTTGGACAGCCCTAAACAGACAGCGAGGTGAACGTTTTCTGCCGTCCTGTCTTGTGCAAGGCCGGGGGTTTTTACGGCGGAGACTGCACACAACCAAACGGTGTACTTTATATCTTAAACACAAATTCGGATTTTTTTTTTCTAAATACCCCATTAGCAATCTAATTTCCTATTAAGGAAGTTCTGCTTAGGTATAATGTACTCTAATCAACTACATTACAGTGTTTCCAAGCCATTTAAATAGGTTGGGTTATTTAAGGTTTTTAAGAATCTTCTAATCCAAACAACCTTGTTGGTTATTCAATACAGAACACTGAAATAACTTTAATCAAATGTTTGGAAAGGTTTTCCCAGTAGGCAGACAATTTCAGAGAAACACACTCAAATTGTTAAAAGAAAGAAATAACACGTAATGTTGTCTTTACACCGACAACTTATATTATATGCCAAGTTTATATTAACTGGCAACAAATTGAGAAAATAAAATATTCATAGATAAGATTAGCAATAGATGAAAGCCACTCATTATGAAAAGTCACGTTCTGAAGTTTTGAGGCCACAATTGTGCAACTGGCAAAATAAAACAAAACACTTAACATTCTCAGCTCCTTCCACCAAGCAGACTTTCATTTCATCATGGACTTCTGTCAAAACAATATTCTGGCACTCACACCTAAATGAAACATACAAGGAATGTATGCTGGACTTCTGATTAAATAAAAAATTGATTTTCAAGACGTGCTACTCTTGACTGAAAATCTTCAAGCCAGCCACTAATAGGAACTTCCCGTAAGACCCATAATTGGATTACTAAGTAACATTCCTTTCAGCGTTTGCAACCAGGAGAGTCCCGATGAAGAGTCTGTGCCCGTTGACCTTCACTTACATCTGGTGGTGAGGCTGCAGTACTGCAGCTCTAACAGGAGAGCAATTAACTGTGTCGCCAGAAAGCAAAAACACAAAATATAATCTTTTAATAATCTGAGCAAATTGTGTTACGATTGTGTTACTATTGTGTAACACAAAATATTGTGTTAAATTGACCATAGCAAATAAAGCAGATTTTTGTGATTTTATGATTAAAGTCTGTGTGTGTGTACCGTGAATATTAGAAATACCACCTCGTTTTGAGACACACAACAGGCTAAGAGAAGGGTGCCTTGCTGAGCCTCTGACACGTGGCACGGGAACACCTTCGTCACCTCCATCCAGCGTAGCCGTCATCGCTGTCCAACCAGCAGCACGTCTCCATTCAGCGCCAATCGGCCTTAAGTGTTTGTGCAATAGAGCAGAAGCTGGCTCCGGAACCCTGGTCAGAACCGCATCTGAACCGGCAGAACTGTAAGGTCAGACTCTGGGGAGAAGTGTCAAGATCGCACGGTTCCATCTGGAATTGGGTTTTCAATCAGGCCATAATCACCGAGCGCCGATTGACTGGGAAAATTATTTGCTCGCCTAATCTGTAGTCATAAAAGGAACATCAAGTGATCGGTGAATAAATGAACACTCCACCCCCGTATTGAGACTCCAGGCGGAGAGAGCACAGAGGCCGACACCAGGGAAAAGAATGAAACCATTATTTTCCCTCTCATTTAATGTGTCTGGGGAATATTACAAATGGATTGTACGTGTACAGCCACACAACAACGCACGTGCACAACCACACAACAACGCACGTGCACAGCCACACAACAAAATCTGTCAAATAAAAGTAAAGAAAACCGCTCATTGTGATCTTTACCTGCGGTCTTGGGTGTGATGACTTTGATACGTTTTCTCTGGCTGCAAAAACCAAGTGTAAAAAAATATATTTATGTATATATATATATATATATATATATATATAGTTGTATTGTTCACTTATCGGTCAGCTCAAAATCCCGATGTTCAAGTGGAAGTATCAAAGACATATTAAGGGGGGCCAGGACTGTTGGGACAATTATAAGGATTGGAAATAATAATTGAACAAAGACAGAATACTGACCATGAATTGGCTTCTCTACACACCTTAAACAGCTTAATAAAATAAATTTTCTTCTGCACACCTGTCTGTTCTATTAGGCTAGTGGGTGGTCGAGTGGGCGGTCGAATGGCAGTCGATTAGGTTGTCGAATGGCGGTCGAGTGGGCGGTCGAATGGCGGTCGAGTGGGCGACCCGTAACATGTAGATATTATTGGCTGTCTTTATATAATAAAGTTATTTGACGTAGGGAATCGTTGCTGGACAGATTTCCTTCGGTCGCGACTGTGCACAACCCATATAACATTGGGAGAAACAGTGTGCAGGTTTCCTTGAGCATTTTTAAAGTGTTTGGGTTGATGACTGTCACCTTATCGTCAGCAATCAATGCCGCTTGGAGACCCGTCGTTTGGGGTCGTGGGCTTGGGAGCAGGTGTTTACATGTGTTTGCTTGGGCTTATGAACCGTGAGGTCTGCTATCTTCAAAAATGACACCCTCTTCCTCTATAATCAGAGACGCAAACACCACCACGTTTCCCCACCCATAACTGGGACAGACAACGACACCTCTCATTTTTATTACCTGGCTACATCATTAGCATGTTCTCTGAGTACCGTGGTGCTTTGTTTTGAGTGAGTGGTTCAAAATCCATATGCGTACAAGCAACACTCTTTACCACAAAAATGACAGCTTTTGTTTCTGTTTTTGTTTGTTTCGTTGAGGCCATTTAGTTTGTGTGTGAAACGCTAGTCGCCGGTCAATACACAGACTTAGCCGTTACTCTATGGATCTAGCAGTGTTTTACAAGAGAAGAATATCCTGCGGCCTTGAGCCCTGGGGTGTTGCAGTGTTCATTCGATGCTGCTACCCTGGTGCTCTTGTGGTTGCTAGGCAGCGGTGTGCAGGCCTAGAAGCAGGGCGACTGAGGGAGAGGTGTTGACGTACAAAGAAACTGCACCACAGGAACAGGAATGTTCTTTACACATTTGAGGACACGGCCACTGTTTCATTGTCATGATATTATGAAGACATTTTATCTTAATTATATTTTATTTAAGTATAATCCCTATCAGGTTTTAATCTCCTGCTGAAAGGCTAAAGAGGCGGAAGTGGAGATCAAAAGACTTTTTCTCTTTAAGTCTGTCTGTACAGCTCCTCCATTCTACTCTCCACCTGCTGCATGTCACACTCCAGTACCAGGACCCAGACCCGGACCCGGACCCAGAGCCAAAGCAACACTGGAGCTGGGAGTTCTTCTGCGGTAGGGGAGATGGCTTTAAGGTTACAGCGGTGTTCTGGAGTCTGGAGTCTGGAGCCTGAGGTCACAGGGTCGCTTCGCTCTCACCTGACCCCCATTAAACTCTTTCAGATGCTAAGGGTGTTGTCAGGTTTTCCTGAATTAACAGAAAATTTCTGCAATTTCATACAATTCAGAGGTATCGTAGTGTTAGGGGTTATAAAACTAAACAAAATGAATACGTAATGCATTATTTTTAAATAATTGTAATTCTATGACACCTTCACTCTCTCAGTTCAAGAAGTGATAATGTAATCTCAGTAGACATCTCTGAAAAAACACTTTCAAAATTTTTTCGCTACGCATATTTTATTCTGCACGTCGTATTTTCACTACCAAATTATTTATCTGCCTAAATTCGCCTTATTTTAAAGCCATCTGTAGTTGAAATGACCCAAAGTTACCCATCATGATTTATGATTGGCCCAAAGTTAGTTGCCATGGAGTTAAGGTGATTTGCACAGGTCACGATCCTTCTGCACCTGGGTTCCCACAGACATCACTGTGTTCCCCCATCATTCCAGAGAACGCGTTTCCACTACTCCAGTGTCCAATGGCCGCGAGCGTTAACCTACTCCAGCCGACGCATGATCTGGTGCCATGGAGACCCATTTCAGGAAGCTCCCAGCGAACCGTTACCGTGCCGACGGTTGTTCCTGAGGTGATCTACTTCTGGCCATGTAGCGGGTAATTTCTCCACACTCATCGTGTAGGCCTCAAGCGGTCACATGTGTTTTCATTTTCTGACTGCCGCTACCTTTCTCTGTCCTTATCTCAAGGATAGGTGGTGCTTTATTGGAATGATTGCTTTTTTTTCTCTCTCCGTGATTAGGACCCATGCTTTAGAGAGCAGTCTTTCACTTTCAGCAGGCAGGCACGCAGAAGATGCAATGTGACAGCTGTGCCAACAAAGGCAATGATTCTTTGCAATTTCCAAACAAATTTCCTAAACCAAATCAAAGGGCTAGAATTCAAATGTTCTCTCTACTTCGCAGAATACACCTTGGGCTCGACGCGCTAAACACCCTTTCACTTCATCATCAGAAAGCATTGAAATAGTTCCAGATGTGCGCGGTCTCTTTGTCGGAACTGGGCAACTCTCAGCAGGCAAGCGTTTGCACATCTTTTCTTCAGTTCCTTTTTGAAGCGATGGATTTTAAAGCCGTGGGTAGAGATAACCTTGTTGAGACTTGACTCGAAAGACAGGTTCATCTTTGTGGAGTACACAGCAGGAGGCAGTGCGAGATCAGGACAAAGAGATGGAACACAGCAGTCGTGGTGAGCACAGCGGACTTGTGACCCGTTTATTAGGCAGTGCAGGGCAACGGGACAACAAGAACAAAAACCAATGCCCCCAGGCGGGCGGGGATCAGGGAGAGGGAACCCAAAAACACAACAAAGAGATAAACAGAAATAAACTTCTTTTTTTTTTTTTTCCAAAGCCGGGGGTCTGAGGACAGTGATTGCTCGGTGGGACGGGTTCGAGGGTGGAGAGCTTCCGACAGGAACCAGGGAGGGCAGCGGCGCCGTCCTCAGTGCTGCTCCCTTCGGTTTTACACCCGCGACCTCTAATTGTTCTGCACGTTGGACCACTTTTTAAAAATCATCCTCAAGCTCGGGTTCCGCCATGTGATGCGGCCCTGTGCTTTTCTGTGCGTCAAGTCCAGTTTTAGTCCGATACACCTGAGCATCAACATTCCAAAGACTTGGAAAAATGGGTAGTAATTAATCAATATATTCCAGTCACTGAAGAGATTTATGCTACTGTAGCTAACTTTCCTTACTTAAATAAATCATTTCCAGAAGGAAAAGGTGTGAATATTGTGCCTAACAAGAGCCATTTGTGTGGGCAATTAAATAAAATTAACCACTTAGCATCAACAAAACAAATAACCAAAAAATGAATTCATAAAAATACAATATAAAAATATAATAATCTACAGCTGTATCATCTTGTTTTCAGACTTCTTCCCTCACCCTGATCCTTTCCTGAGATCAGTTGTTAGCTAACGCTACCTGCTATTAAAAGGAATGAGTGACTAGCTAGCCAAAAACTGTAAAGTAGTTAGCTACTCTGCTAAGTTTGTTCTTTTTTTCTCTATGTTTTAAACCAAACAAAAACGTTATTAGAACGGCGGCCTAAAAGCGTGACGTTAACAGTGGTTCATTATTATTTTACTGAAATATTTATAAACTTGGCAGAAGAGCAAAAGTGTTAATGATGTGCGATACAGTGAAGGTGACGGTGAATTGTTGATGAGGGCAGTTCGCACCGAGCGCTGACGTGGGTGGCTTCTGCCAGCACTTGGTGCCGCATGGCCAATCATTCGATGTCTCCTGTGCCTACACACACCTGCCATTGCAGCGGTAAGGGCCCAGTTTCATAGAGTCTGGCGTAGCCAGCATACACACACACACACACACAGGCGAGAACGCCGCATGTTGCCGTAATTAAATCACACCGTCTGTAAGACATAAGGTCAGACAGAACGGGGGTGAAATGTTTTAATAAAGCCACATATACAAACCCTGTATACCCAGGGAAATGAAAAGGTACTGTTATAATAAAGGCAAACTGACACTTTCTGCGCCCAGGGAGATGGGGTAAACTATAACAATAAGCACACAGATGGACCTGGGAATACTCAGGGAGATGATTAGCAGAGCTGTGGTTTAGGGCGCGGGGCTGAGGGAAGACCTTGTGGGAACGCAAAGATTTATAATCATGCCCAAGCACACACCTCAAACTTTTTCCACGTGTAACTCGTTGACATATTGTCAGTGATTCCTTATTTCTGGATCACCAAACATTACGTTTTTTTTTTTGTTTTTCAAATCAAATCTGACATAAAAGTTTGACCTTTTGTCTGAAAAGGTGTCGGCCATGAAGTGCGGTCTCCTCTCACAGTGTTCTGCTGAGGAGCCAGGGTTTGTGCACAGGTGCCAGTCCAGAGGAACCGTGGCATCGTGGGCCTGGTGCAATCAATGGAGAAAGTGTTCGACATCATCTACCACATTCAGGCCGTGCGTCAGATACAGGTGAGCAGAAAGTACTGACGCTCCTGCACAGCTGAAGTAGTCTTGATATGGAAGTCTTGATATGGAAGGAGACCTGATATGGAAGTCTTGATATGGAAGGAGACCTGATATGGAAGTCTTGATATGGAAGGAGACCTGATATAGAAGTCTTGATATGGAAGGAGACCTGATATTGAAGTCTTGATATGGAAGGAGACCTGATATGGAAGTATTGATATGGAAGGAGACCTGATATGGAAATCTTGATATGGAAGGAGACCTGATATTGAAGTCTTGATATGGAAGGCGACCAGATATGGAAGTCTTGATATGGAAGGAGACCTGATATGAAAGTCTTGATATGGAAGTCTTGATATGGAAGTCTTGATATGGAAGGCGACCAGATATGGAAGTCTTGATATGGAAGTCTTGATATGGAGGACCTGATATGGAAGACCTGATATGGAAGGTGACCAGATATGGAAGGTTGTCTTTGATAAAGGATCAGTGGTGGTACTCTTACTCAACGGTACTCTTATTGATGCCTTTTATGTTTTAAGCGCTGATTTTTAACTAGTGTGCTGCAATCCAAATTATTGCCTGCGGGTGTCAGCACTGTGCTGCACTGGAAGAGTGCAGAACCTG
Organism: Hiodon alosoides; assembly: GCA_025775065.1. NCBI lineage: Eukaryota > Metazoa > Chordata > Actinopteri > Hiodontiformes > Hiodontidae > Hiodon > Hiodon alosoides. The sequence continues at coordinate 8,167 of JAOYSI010000395.1, read as the reverse complement.
ATCTTGTTGGATAGGAACACCCAGACGCCCCATCTGACAGGGGTCCAGGGAATTTTTCCATGGCAATTTGCCTCGCAACAATTGGTGCCGGAGACAATATACACCCCCATCGAATCATCCCCACGAAAATTCGTTCACGTGATAATTCGCCCCCCACGAAAATTAATCACGATAATTCGCCCACAGGACAATTGTACCGGACGATTCTCGTTCCTCGATGAACATTTTCCCTCACGTCAATTTGTCCCCATCATAGGGTCTTCACATTTTTATTATTTTTTTGATACTTATATTTCAGCAACATTTCTCCAATGCAATGAATTTAACGAATAAATTACGGACTAGCTAGCTGTATGATAAGCTAACACTAAGTTTTTTCTTTTTAATTTATTTAAACAATTGTAAAACCAAAACCAAGCCGAAGAGACAAAATGTTATTTTTATGAAATATTTGTAAATGTGGAAGAAGAGCAAAAGTTTTATTACTGTGCCATTCACCGAAGAAAATGTACGCTGTATATATACAGACAGGTGACAAATTAATGGAAAAACACGTCTCTCAGTAAGGTATTGGGCCACCACAAGCTGCCAGAAAAGCTTCAGTGCGCCTTGGTGCAGATTCTACGAGTCTCTGGAACTCTACAGGAGTCTACTGGAGGGATGGAACTCCATTCTTCCAAAAGATATTCCCTCAATTGGTGTTTTGACGATGGTGGTGGAGAGCGCTGTCCAAATTCTCTCATAGATGTTCAACTGGGCTGAGATCTGGTGACTGCGAAGGCCACAACATATGACTCACATAATTTTCACACTCATCAAACCATTCAGTGACCCGTCTTGCCCTGCGGATGGGGGTATTGTCATCCTGGAAGAGACCACTCCCACCAGTATAGAAATGTTTCACCATGGGATAAAAGTGATCACTCAGTGTAACTTTGCAATGATTTGCAGCGACCCTTCCCTCTAAGAGGACAAGTGGACCCAATCATGCCAGGAAAATGCCCCCCCTAGCATGACAGAACCTCCAGACCTCCAGACCTCCTAGGTTTTTCCTTTAATTTGTATCCCGTCTGTAGTCACACAAACACAAAAATTTGAAACTGAAATGGATGGTACACACAAATAATGAGAGGTGGATTCAAAATGGGGAGAAACAGGAAGTTAAAAGACAATGAGATGATTGGTCGAGAGGACCATGTCACACTTTAAAACACACCAACTCCCTTATCACCTTCTCAACACCCCGCTGAGAATTTCACACGCTGTGGCTCACTGCGGTTGACAATGAGGTCAATAGTGTCCTCTTGGAGACTCTAATATACAGTGCCATATATATATATATATACAAACACGTCCCCCATTTTTCACAATGTATTATATAATAAATACCAGCAAACAGACTGACGTTTTCTATACATTGTTAACACTTAATTTAATCTCCTTGTGTCACAAGTTGCTCCATAAGCCTGCAGACTTCCTGTAGCACTCGATGTTTAGTTCTGCTATCTGGGCTCCTCCACCACACAGAGCAAAAGAGTCAACGAAGCACCGGCTAAACCATTCCAGCCTTTCTGCTCGCTTCTAAGTGTGGGCATGATCAAGTTCTTCTTCAAAGCTTGTTGAGCCCCATAGACCCCCTGCATTCCCAAAGAAGCCGATTTCCGCCTGAATCCACCATTTTTACGGATTCTCGTCGAGGCAAAAGGTGGCGTCCACTCTGAAATAATACAGACCTTCTGGTCGCACTGTTGAGGAACAGAGGGAAGGAGAAGCAGGAGGCGCACACTGGAAAGGGAAGATCACGACACAGTGGAACAGAGTTGAGCCGTTCTCCGTTCTTTTAAACAAACGTCAAGAGGCCCTCGGGGGAAGGAAGACCAGCGTGCGCATGTGCGAGAGGAGCTGGTGGCCGTCAGTAGCTGCCGCGACTGAGCCAGAGGTGAGCACAGCAACAACATTTCCAAACTTGTCAGCAGAAGAGGTCGACACCGCAGTCCTGCCCTCCACGCCACATCACAAGACCAGCAAGGACAAATCCTGAACCGTCACACCATGCCCAGGAGAGAGACCGTGAGGACACCACGAGAGGGAGCGGTTTGGGCGTCCGATTGCAGCGATTGTAGTTCATCGCCTTATTGACCCTTATCCGTCAGACCAAACGCGAAGCTGACCCGTGGAGTACTGGGTCTCAGATCTTCTTTGACCATGGCCATCATGGGACCTTCTAGACTAGGACGCATCTGTGTGTGGAGCCTCTTCTTCCTCCTCCTGTCACCGTGGACGAGCCAGGGTCGCTCCATCGCATCGCCAGGAGCTCGGCGTCGGGACGGCCATCTGAGCGTACAGGGCATTCTGGGGCAGCTGTTCCGCGGCTTCAACCTTACCACCCTGCAGCCCCAGCTGCAGCCCAGCAATGCCCAGTTTGAGCCCCCCGAGTACATGTTGGAGCTGTACCAACGATTCGCCAACGACAATGCTGCGATGCCCTCCGCCAACATAGTGCGCAGTTTCAGAAACGAAGGTACGGTGCTGCCTCCTCCTATCTTCAGAGCACTCAGATATCACGAATAAGTGTGGTTCAGTTGTTCACTCAAACATTCAACCCACAGTTTTACACACATTAATCTCAACCAGCATTTATATTACTAACTACCTAATGTGAACTATCTACTCAGGGGCCTTCGTAACCTTGTCTAACAATTGACACAGATAAACGTACGCCTGCAAGACAGGTAGGGAGGCGTAGAAAACCATTACAAAAAAAAAAAAGGTTTTGGTAGTCCTCCAGTTTCTGACATACCAAACTCAATATTTTTTTAATCAAAAAACGTATAAGCAGAGTGAAGAGCAGATAAAGAGTTATTTGTAACAGAGTTAAACTCATGAAAATGATACATGGTAATATGGTAAACTTCTGGAAGTGTCTAAAAATAGTTTAACGCTACCTATATGCATCATTAGCATGTGTAGACCTCCAACTGTCATCTGTTTTCAGACTCCTCCCCCTACATTGTCGGTGATGGGGGCAGGCGGAGACATCCCCTGGTCTTCAACATCTCCATCCCTCGTCACGAGCGGATCGCAGCTGCCGAGCTACGCCTCTACACCCTGGTGCAGCGAGACCGTCGCCTCTTCGCAGGACTGGACCGCAACGTGACCATCTACGAGGTGAAGGAGCACGGTCACCAGACAACCGGAGAGAGAGGAGGGGGAGGGGAGGACGATTCTCTTGAACTGGTGGAGGTGGTGACACGGAGAGTCCATGCTAAAGACAATGGCTGGGAGGCTTTTGATCTGACTGACGCAGTCCACCGTTGGCACAAGTCACAGTACACAACCCACAGACTGGAGGTTCACATTGCAAGCTTGGACAGCGCTGGTGAAATAGACCTCTCGGAGACAGAAGAAGGCGCCGGAGGCAGTAGATTAGGAGGGGACGTGGACATTGACAGAAATCCAGAAGCGAAACACATACCTTTGATGATTATATTTTCTGACGATCAAAGTGGGGATCGCCATGAAATAAAGCAGGAACTGAAAGCAATGATTGGACATGAAGACACATTGCAGAATGACCAGGAAATGGCTCTCAGCAGGTTGGAGCACGGGAAGGACGAGGATGAGCGGAGCCCGGACCAAGAGTCCTTCACCCCAACGCGCTCCAACCCGAGGGTCCGACGCAGTGTCCGAGATAGCCCGTGCAAGAGGACCTCGCTCTACGTGGACTTCAAGGACATCGGCTGGGACACTTGGATCCTGGCGCCCCCCGGGTACGAGGCCTACGAGTGCAAAGGGCGCTGCAGCTACCCCCTGACCGAACACGTCACGCCCACCAAGCATGCCATCGTGCAGACACTGCTCAGCATGAAGAACCCGCAAGGAGTGTCCCAGGCCTGCTGTGTGCCCACCAAGCTGGAGCCCATCTCCCTGCTTTATATGGACAACTCCGGCATTGTCACCTACAAGTCCAAGTACGAGAACATGGTGGTGACAGCATGTGGCTGTAGATAGGCGCCTGTCCCGAGGGCAGGGGGGAGGAAAAAACTGCTTATCGTTTCTTGAGAGAGAAAGCTTTTTGTTTTGTTGTCAAAAACACCAGATTAAAACTTCTTAACACGTTTCACATCTTCTCAAAGTAAAATAGTATCGCAGTAGCCATGGGTTTTCTTGACCATAAACAGTTGTGCAAGTCCAAATTCTTGTAGAGATTTTAACATATATAAAAGATACAGAAGAGAAGTTTTGGTAAAGCAGCTACCGAAAGTATATTATCTCATTTTAATTAACCATTTGTAAATGTGTAAATTTGTATTTTAGAAAACAGAAATTGTATTTAATCTGTACAGCAAAATTGAAGAAGAAAAAACTGATATATTATATTTTGTCAAAAGAAGAAAAAAGCAGAAAGGTGTTACATTGATCTTGAAGGTATTGATCCCAAAGGCACAGCGCAGGGCTTAGATGCCAACAAAGTTTGTCCTCAAAACGGATAAAAGCATGACCTCAATCTATTAACAATCCGTGTTAACACATAAACTCAAATGTAACATTCTTGTCCATACCCTGACTTTCTTTCGAGAGTTTTCGTTATTTATGTTGGACATGGGGCTTCGGGGGGAAAAAAACCAACAAAAAAAACCCGTAAAGACCTTGTCCCTAAATGATTGGGAAAATATACACTTCCATGTTGGAAACCTCTTTATTATCCTCTCACATAAGGACAATCTGTCATGAGATCCCAACAGGGAATGTGTGGCGGCGCGGAGGGTGGATTGCAAAGACCTCGGAGACCACATGAGGACATTAACGTCAGCAGAGAAGAGCCACTCACAAACGCTTTCATGCTCTTCACCACAGACCCAGCAGGTCTTCTCTGGTTTACTCAGGTTTTTCCCCCTCACCCACGTCGCCATCCAGGACTAATTAACCACTGCAGAGTGGCACATGCCTCGCGAGCCGCACTCTCTCTCTTCCGTGCTGGGGCGATAAGGAGGTGTCAAGGCTGAGAAACATCACTCAGCGCCCGACACCGTTCAACGCGGGAGGAGAGCTCAGAGATAGAGCTGTCAGATTCCTCTGGTCCAATAGCAACAGCCAGCCCCCACAAATGTCCGGCGTTGATCCAACCCACCCCTCTACTCCCTTCCAATCTCAACGCTACCTCCACACTCTCCCCTCCGCTTCAACCCCATAGGCTTTTTCAGCTCCCATCGCTCATTGGCCGAAAAACAAGTTTCGCAGACCCTTTCCCGTCACTTTCTAAAGAATTTGTTATTTCTATCAAAGAATTCCATCACAGACGCCTGCCTTTTTCTGGGAAGGATTCCCATACAGATCCGCTTTAGGAAGTCATCCGCATTTATGAACGGCCAAAGTCAGTCCACTGGTTCCTGTGCTTGGATGTCTTGTTTTATTGATCAATGCATTGACTTGCTTGTGAAAAATAGGTGTTTAGAGGGAGGTGCCTCTTCTTCCAATCGGTGCTGAACCTTTATTGTGGGCTGTGTAGCCTGCAGAGTGTAAACGAAATGGGGAGGAGGAAAGCGACTAGGTTTGGAGTGGTACTTCCTCACCCTCTCCGCGTGTGGTGGCAGGATTCATAGCGACGAGCAGAGAGGCGTTTTAGCACAATTGGAAACTCCAGATTGAGTAGGAAGAACACACACAAAAAAAATGTAAAATAAAAAATTAATAAGAAAAACATTAAAAATTCAACTGAAAAAAATAACCTTGGAGTGTCTGGAGTGTTGCATTTTACAGACTGCCTTTCACATTGTGGAAAAACTCACTGGCATTCTCAAATAGCTACTGGTCTAGAGGAAAACAGAGGCCCCAGATACCCTTCATACACCTAGAAAGCCATGTGACCGCAGTCAGAAACACAGGACACGCATGAAGCCTAAGGCAGCGAATGTGTTCACTCAAAAGAAACCAATTAATCAACCAGGCAAGGGAGACAAACACTGTTTGAATATTTACATTGTAACCAAAAGAGAGTGGTCAAGTTGCAAGCTGTTCAGTCGAGTGAGTGGGTCAACATTTATTTTCAGCAGGTTCTCGTCGCTCGGGTCAACGAGCTGAAGTGGGAACCGAGAGCGGCGATTCGCTCCGTTAAACAAAGTGGCCGTCTCTGAGCATACGGAGGAAAAATACTGGTCACACGTGTTGGAACACAGTGCAGGTTCAAGAGCAACCACGTCACTCCCGCCTGGCAATCAGAGATTAACCATGTGTCCCAGTCTCCATGCTTCAAAACTGATTTATCAAAGGAAAATAAACACATTTCAGAACCAATACACTGCGTTGGCTTATGTGAAATATATGTAAAAAATCTAATGCCTGAGTTTTATTGTTAATCACCTTCCGCCAAACAGTTTTGTTTAGGATTCAGTGCAATCCAACATCCTCGTGTTTAACTGGAAAACCTGAACGCAATAAAGCCGTGAACAGTGACAATCAATAAGACGTAAAAACAAACCCATGAATCCAAAACATTTCTGAATTTGCACAGATTCATTAATGACCAAAATATCAACATTCCAGGAAAACTATAATAATAAAGAAATCACATTAATTTCCCGCAAAAACCGTGCGTGTCAGTTTGTGATCTGACAGACCTTTCTCGCCCTCTACTGGAATAAAACAACATAACACCATCATGTTGCTCACGAAGTCTCACATGGATTAGTGCAATGTGACATCTTATTATCACCATTTCAGTGGAAAAATCTGAGCATTTGTTTATGTATGCCATCTCCTTGTTTCTGACACAAGCCTTTTAAAAAAAAAAACATGTAACTGTAAAACCTACTCGCGGTAAAGAATTTTGTTAACCACTGATTTCCACATCTGTATCACACACTTGAGTTCATGGAAATACATTTACTCAGATCATTAGGTAGGCAGAATGGCTTGATTATTTAAAATTCTTCTACATTAATTTGGCAATCTGAGATACCTTGTCTAATCTCAGTCTGATATTTTTCTCTAGGAAACAAAAGCTTAGGTTTGATGTGAAAATGCAGAGAAGGTCAATGCAAATGGCAGAGGAATAATGATAAAATGTGGATGAAAATGATACTTTTTATTTATATGTGTGATCCGGTCATGAGAGATTTTCCATGTGCCAACACTGAATGCACTTTTCGTCCGTCAAAACGGCTGCCCAGCAGGATTCACATGCAACCAATATTATCTTCTGCAGATGAATCTCTCCCTGTATGTTATCATAAGGATACAAATAATGCGTAGATTAGACTCTTAAGTATATAACATCATAACTATTGATAACGTGGGGCATTCATTTAGATATCTGAAATACACAAAGCAGATAAAACATAGTTTTCTAGGCCTCTGCTTGGATTCAAGCAACCATTTAACAAGGTGCGCCTTTTTAGTTTTTTTGATTTAGATTCGGAGAAGCTGCCATGTTTGGGGTACATAGTTGGGTGTTAATTAAGTCTCCTTAGCCAGTTGCTCAACATTATAGGGGTGATTTAAAGACATTCAGAAACTCATTGTACAGCTACTTATTAGAACACCTGCTGGTTTGGATCGTTAGCTCAGACACGTATGGACTTTCTCAGCCTTGGAGGACCAATTACCTGCCCTGGGGGATGTTTTATTTATTTTTAGAGCATATACCCACTGCTGCACATGAATATGGTTTGATTTACTGACGTCATTTAACCATTGAAAACAATAGGCCTGTCATGCTGATTGGAAGATGCAATCGTTTCCAGCCTCAGATTGACTCTTTGATTTCCGTTTCAGGGAAGAGAGGACCGAGCTCAGGGAGAGTTTGTGTGTGTTCAGTGAGAGTGAATTTGTGTTCAGTGAGTTTGTGTGTGTTCAGTGAGATTCTGTATGTGTTCAGTGAGTTTGCGTGTGTTCAGTGAGAGTTTGTGTGTATTCAGTGAGAGTATATTTGTGTTCAGTGAGAGTGTATTTGTGTTCAGTGAGATTTTGTGCGTTCAGTGAGAGTGTATGTGTGTTCAGTGAGTTTGGGTGTGTTCAGTGAGTTTGCTTGTGTTCAGTGAGATTTTGTGTGTTCAGTGAGATTTTGTGTGTTCAGTGAGAGTGTATGTGTGTTCATTGAGTTTGTGTGTGTTCAGTGAGATTTTGTGTGTTCATTGAGTTTGTGTGTGTTCAGTGAGATTTTGTGTGT
>JAOYSI010000394.1:24212-51997 GCA_025775065.1 Hiodon alosoides | reverse complement strand
CCCCCCCCCCCCCCCCCCCCCCCCTCCCCCCCCCCCCCGCCCCCCCCCCCCCCCCCCGCCCCCCGCCCCCCCCCCCGCCCCCCCCCACCAAACCGTGCACGTCAACACCGGTAGTTTCAATAATACGCCACAGGTCTCAGATGCCAGTTGTACACCAAAAAGTGTTAACACCCACCCAATTGATAGATCTTAATTAATGCAATTGATTAATTCAGCTGTAACAGTATATATATTTAATCTGGTTTAGTCTAGTAAATGAACGCGTTTGACTGATCACTCACCTTTTCGGAACAGGAAGTTTGGGGCATTTGGTGCTTCTCTCCGGACTGGTGGTGTATTCACTTACAGGCACCTCATACGAGCACAGGTCAGAGCCTGGAGAGAGACACACCAACGTACAGACATTCCTGTCATTAACACAGGAAGAAATGGATCACCTAATCTCAGGAATGACACCAGACTAATACTTCGACCTCAGCTTGGAAACAACCTCAGCTATGGTAAGTGGTCAACCCCTGGGATGGCAGATAAGGATCTCATTTTATTCAATGTTTATCCTTTTGTTTGTGGTATATGGCTGAAAGCTGAAGCTGGACAAACTGACAGCTGGGAGGGTGAAGCGGTACAGGTACAGGTACAGGTACAGGTGATCACACTGCAGCGGGCTACGCAACGCGACAGGATGGTGTGGCAAAGCGAGGCGGAGCAGTTATGCCCCAGGATGTTACACTCATCTGACGCAGCAGCCAACTTCCAAGTTATACTTGAGCTGAATTTTTTGGGAAGAGTCCCCGGGTGGGGGAGATGGCTCACCATTTAACACGGCAAAGTTCTTGATGTCCTCGTATGAGCTCAGCTGCGCATCCGGGCACTTGGAGACACACAGCGCCATGGATTTGATCTTCCGGTGCACAATGTCGATGTTGCAGGGGTCCAGGAAGAATACGTATCTAAGAGAAATCACAGCGGTGCAGTGAGGGGAACCGAGTGTCTGCAGAGGAGACCCACGTCTACACAAGACCCACGTTTAAAAAGATTGCTTCCAGGCTAGGGAAGTGATCCCTTCTCGGTGGTTCTAACAGAGCCATACACCACCACAAGAGCACATCAACGCATTCCCCAGCTTAGGAACACTAGACACCCCCCCCCATCACACACACATTAACGTTCCAGAGGGAAAAAGAGGACAGCAGCCCAGTGGCTCATTACCCAATCCCATAACAGCTGTCTTCTCAGCAGTTCAGCACCAGGCTTGCTTCTCCTGTGACAAACCCATCTGAATGGGCTTACTTGCCCTGCCTCTCCTCCAATCGCACACCGTAGTCGTGCCTGGGGAACCACGCCCACCCGTTATTCCTCGTTTCCAGACCCAATCAACAAGAGTCTGCAAGCAGCCTTCTCCTTAGGCTCAGACAGAGCACCTCCCCCTCAGCTATCCTGCCACTTTCCTGCAGGCGTGCAAGATCATTTTCCCCACAGAGACGCCGTTCTTCAACCGTTCAGAGGGATCACTTTAAAAAATGAATGCCTTCAGTCTTGGGGAAAGGCTTCCCCGCCTGCCCAATTATCCACATAACTGCTTTCAAACGTAGTAATTATAAACTGCAGAGAGCCCAACGATTCCCCTCAAGGACCGAGACAGCTTGACCCCTGAAAGAGAGTTATTGGTGAATTTTTGAGAGCACTTCGCTCCGACTTTTATTATTGTTCACATTTGAACTTCATCGGAAATAAACACATTACCACCACTCGTAGGGAAAACCACCACTGCACTTTAGTATATAAACAGCTCTAGGATATATTTTAACACTGGCTATTTAATTTGTTAAAAACAAACGCCAAAACAGCCTGCAACGTCACACTGGTGGCATCTCAGCAGTCTCCTTTTGGGCGTAGAGCTTCCTCCTCCTGACCACAGATACGGAGGTTAGCATTCCAATGTCCAATAAAGTATCCTATTTAGGGCTTTACTGTGCCAGCATTTGTGACCCGCTTATTAAAAGTTCAATAACTTCAATAACAATCCCTGTGGGGAACAGAACAAAATGACCGCGCTCATGCCGCTAAAAATCAGTTCAAATGGAGGAACGGGGTAGCTATCATTTCACTGATTCATGTTTACAAAGCAAGCTGGCTTTTCAATGAAGAACAAACAAAGCAATTCCATATGAGATTATGAGGCGGAAGTTGGGACAACCTTAATATGGGTCCTGAATAAGTGTGCGACACCAAAAGTAAATCGACTAAAAACAGATCAGACTGCTGCCAAGGCAATAAGCACACAATCAGTTCACTGGTGAAGACGCGTAAAGGTGACAGAGAGGAATGGAAGGTGGATGGGCTACCAGGCCAGTGCAGCCCCAGTGGTAGGAAGGTCTCATGTACTTCGAACAACAGTGATATCCCCAGGCATTTCAATTAATCACATGTATTAACACTGAACTGACCACACAGACCTGCACACCTCCACCAGCAATGCTACATTTGCACTGTTCCCCAATCTGCCATGATAGCAGATAGATCTATCGCTATCTCTAAGGCCTTCAGGTTAGTATTCCCAACTAATAAATGGAAAGAGAAGAATGCGGGGACAGGTGTAAAAAAAAAAGAAAAAAAATGAAAGATGTACTGAATGAGCATTAATCAGGTAACTCCACAGCACAGACGGGTGAGTGCGACTATGTCAACTCACTTTTTGTTGGTCTGATCCAGGCCGCTTAACTCGATCCCCTCTATCTTGGGGTTCTTCTGGCCGCAGGTATTTCCGTAGCTGTCGTACCCAGATACAAGCCGGGAAGCGGCCCCGGTGGCAATGGCGAAGCCGCAGATAAAGCCCTGACAGGGACGGCCACCGATTAGCGCTAGCGACGTTCTCATTGTAATGACAATTTTCCCCCACCTACAAGTCTACATCGGTGCCACAAGGCCACCACATCACCAGCTGGAAACAGGAACCAAAATGCTTACTACAAATCTGAAATATAAAACTCTACAAGCTGAAATCATGGATTTATGAGGAAGACAGTCAGCAGTTAATTTACCCAGTTCCCCAACAGCAAGGAGTGAAACAAAAATGGCAATTTAGAACGACTTGGTTGCATGAAATTAATTAACCACAGTGTTGATAGATCTTTCACAAATACGTCTTACAGCACTTAAACGTTGTGCATAACTGATTAAGTCTTTTTGAGGGCCAGAATTAAAAGCTTTTCAATAAACAATTCTTTAGAAATGTAAGGGCTCCAGCTTCAATGGGACAGAACTGCAGCTCGTGAACGTCAAATTCCACCGGAAAACACCTCGTACGTAAGCCACCGTTACCCGTCAAAATTACTTGGTGAATATTTCAGACTCACCATCCCGATGCAGAAAAGTATGAAAATAATGAGCCAAGGAATGTCCGTACAGCTTCGGTCCTCCAAAGGTTTCCATTCTCGTTTGGTCCTCTGAGATACATAACCACAAGCATGTGTAAGTAACTATCTATCTTACCTAGCAACGCTAAAACACTATTTTGAGGCGACGTCCCCGTTTGCAGTGACAGCGACGAAGACCTAGGGACAGAGGCAGCAACATTTGCCTCGAAAAATAAATGTCATCGTTAACATTTAATACTCGGGTAGCGTTGTGATTGCGCTGCTATTTTTCCTCCTCTTCACATCCAACCGAGTTAGGCTACATGTTTTCTTTAGAGGATACTTTGTTACAATTTCTTTGGGCTGGGCGACATTTGCTTAACAAGCCTCACGGGAAGTGAAGAAACAAGGTCGCTTATAAAAACTAAGGTCTCCGTGACTTTTATTCGATGGTTTCTGCTATAAAGTCAGGTAAACTAGTTGACGACGAAGCAACACCATCGTACTGCGTTAAATACACAAGTACGGCGGTCAAATGTTGCCAATGGGATTAAACTGCAGCAAAGGACGACTGCTCCAAAAAACAGACAAAACAGGCTACGACTAATTGGTTTGGAAGTAACATAAACACGCTGTCACAGCAGTCGATGTTCAAAACAACACGATTTGGAAAAGTATTTCCACCTTGCGAGTTCTTCTCGGAGGAAATTGAGGGAATGTTGTTCTTACCTCCGTACTACCGCAGCATCCCATTGCAGGCAATTCTTTGGGGAAAAAACTTACACACGAAAAATCTAAAACTTGCAGAGAGTTGATGATATCCGTTTACCCTGCATATACCACAATGCCTCCATGTAAACCAGTTGCAAGACATAAAAGTTACACAACCGTCAAAAAGCATACTCAGCGAAAAGTAATTCCATGTCTTCCCTATCCAGGTTTTAATCCTTCGCGATTTATCGCGCCACACTTCCTGATAGACTCCGCAGGTGTAGCCGGAAAAGAAGCATTTCAACCACTCACTCGGAGCTCTTGCGTTCTGTAGTTGAGGGACTCAGAGGGATGATGGGACACTGGCGGAACCCGCGAACTTCAACTTGGTATGAGCCAATTTCACAAGACTCGGAAATACCTCATTGCTGGGTAAACATACTTCCGAATCAAGGCTAAGTATTCACATATTTACGTTGTGCATAACTGATTAAGTCTTTTTGAGGGCCAGAATTAAAAGCTTTTCAATAAACAATTCTTTAGAAATGTAAGGGCTCCAGCTTCAATGGGACAGAACTGCAGCTCGTGAACGTCAAATTCCACCGGAAAACACCTCGTACGTAAGCCACCGTTACCCGTCAAAATTACTTGGTGAATATTTCAGACTCACCATCCCGATGCAGAAAAGTATGAAAATAATGAGCCAAGGAATGTCCGTACAGCTTCGGTCCTCCAAAGGTTTCCATTCTCGTTTGGTCCTCTGAGATACATAACCACAAGCATGTGTACGTAACTATCTATCTTACCTAGCAACGCTAAAACACTATTTTGAGGCGACGTCCCCGTTTGCAGTGAGTATTCACATAGTTTTATACTAAATGTAGACAAATAATATGTACATGTACAATTCACATTTTGCGATAAACAATCAAAAGTCATAATAAATGAGAATTTACCTTTCATTATTTCCCAATTCGGATTCATCAGTCGCCCTCATGGGTTTGAATGTAGACCAGATAGTGAACTATTAGGTCAAGTCTATGCTAGTTAAATGGGTCAGTCCATTTACTTTTTGCCCATTACGCAGTGCAGTGAACAGTGATGTGGATAAACCAGTGTCATTTAAGCACAATAATATATTCCAGATAATATAAACATGAAATTTAACACATGGGGGAAAAACTCATTAATTTACCGTGGAATTATGGAATGACGTGCAAGCAATAACCTTTCCTGGTACCAGGCAAATAATCCAAATGAACAGTGCAACCTCACAGGAAAACCTTAGAATAGACAAAATCCCAACACTTGAAGTATGACAGTACTTTCAGTTTTCAGACGAAAACATGTTTTTTCCACTTGAAAGACGAGTATTAAAATGTGTTTTTATGTGACTTATAAAATTAATTTTGCTCTATTATACTTAAGAGATCAATTCCTTTGCTTTAACATGTCCTCACTTGTAGGTTACGAGTTAAAACATAGCCATTTAACCACCCGTTGTTCAGTTTAAATCAGTTTTAACACACCCATTAAAAACAAGTGTGTGGCACGCGTCTGTCTCGCTGACACGTGCGAGAGTGGTAAGGGCACGCCCGTCGACACCTGCTGGTAATCCTGCCGATTAACTGGTTTTATTAACACCATTGTTTTCCCAGTGTGAGAGCGGGTAGTGGAGCTGGCAGCAGGAAGGAGCCGTACGGGAGAAAGACAAAAGGGAAAAGATCGCTAACCGGGAAACCTTTAAACCACGGCGGAGTATGCAGAACTTCAGTTGGTTTTCTTTTTCGGCAATTTTTGTGTTTAGTTTAGCCACCTTGGCTATCCGCGATTGACCTGGGCGGCTTGTGTTTTGGTTTTTGGTTTTTGGTTTGCATTCAGTTGGACCAAATAAAACGCAGGCGGTGCCACATGTGAACTGAAACGGACGTATTCCCTGCTACATGCTGCAATGTGGATTTAATTTAAATTGTATTTAAGTAGTGTATAAACACACAATTACAATGCAAATATCATTAATAAAATAAGACTAATGAACAATGCCGAGTATAGAAAGGCAGTTGCCTGCAGATTAAAAGCATCATTTTAAAAGTTCTAATTCTAAATTCACACCAATGTATAATAAATATTACTGTTACACATCACTCAATAAACAGTAAATAATAGATAGAAGGATGACAAAATGGGCAGTGATTAAGTGAAGAATACTGGAAGAACACCAAAAAGAAAATTTAAGCTTACTAAAACAAGAATAAAATAATTGAAGCAATTTGATTGGTCGGGGGAAAAATGGAGTGATCTTATTGGTTAAAATTTGTAGCAATCTTATTGGTCAGAAAAAAAGGCGTTATCTGATTGGTCGAAGAACTTGAATGATCTGATCGGTCGAAATTTTAGACCAATCAGATAGCTGAATATTTCGTTTTTTTGACCGATCAGATCACTCCATTTTATCGCGGTAATATTGAAACCATTACATTCCCCTCACACATAACATTGTCTTTCTTCATTGTCCTTCACTACAAATGCTAACAGAAATAATGCATTATATTAGCAAATTCCTTTTGTTTGTTTTTTGCATGTTGTGGGGTCCATTTGTGTGCCGTTCCTCCCCAGAGTCAGAATTCAAGCCAGTTCTACTTCACGCAAGTCTTGCAAATTTATTATTCAATTTTTTCCCCTTAAGGACGAAATATGTCTGCCGGGGCAGGGAATATAAATAAAGGCATTCCATCCTACTAGTGCAAGTGGGTGGAATGTCTTAGGATGTGGCCCGCTGCCCAGGGACACGACCATATCTGTGGGGCCACACCCACCTCCAATGGCCTCATCTTGCACACCTGAGTATGGTTTGGTAACTGAGACCTCAATCAGGCACAAGTAACTAGAAAGAGACAATTGACTTTATGTTCATGGCTGAAATAGAAGCATGGTTGTTTTGGTATCTTTCCAACATGGGTGGTTTTTATTTCAGATTTTATTGTATAATTTTTTTGGGTTCAGGAAACATTCCTAAAAAACTAGCCCTTTGTTTCCCTGTGTTTGACCACGGCCTGCTACACTGGCATTCTAAATTCATGTTGCAGTCAATGCATGTAGCCTCCTTGTTTCTCCTGAAAATAGGTCTCGGAACAATTGTTATACACTGGACATTTTATTAATTTATTGAGAGAGATGTACAGAAGTGCCACGGTAGTGAGGTGCTATTTAGAAACTAAGCTACAGTGTCCTATAGGGAAGTATGGCAAGAATGTTTACATGCAAGTTCTCTTAGAGGAAGTATACAGCGCACAGCTAGAATTCTGATAACAATTATGCAATCCATCTAATTCAGTACAGATACACAGGTACAATCAACAAAGCAATAGCAGTTATGTTATACGACTACACAATGCAAATCCATCAACACAGGTTGCATGAACAGGTTTTCACTATGTCAATATGCAAAAACATTTTAAAGCTGTACATTAATTCACTCAACATAGAATAGAATTGGTTCTTGGGCTCATTTTCTCATATTGACTTGATTCACAGAACATCTTTTCATGGGATTAGATTTTTTGTGTGATCTGAATATGATTGCAAATGGACTTGAGCTGGCTTCTCATTGGGCCATAAGTGATTTTTTTTCTTTTCTAACAGTGATCCCATATGAGTTCTTTGGAATCCCTTGGTTTGTCTTAAATTATACAATTCACAGAAAAATCTGTCATTTTAATGAAATTATTATATATATATTATATATTATATTAGTGTATTTTACTCAGAACATGTCTTGTAATAGAATTGTTCTATACAATTAACAAAATAAAACATAATAAATATAACTCTTTAAACACAGCATCAATCCAGAGCTATGGATTTAAAAATGTGTTTAGAAAAGTCATGTCCAATTCCTGTAATGGAAGAATTGTCATTTTGTAGTTTAATCATCACTTTTAAACACAAATTATATTATCGCTGTATAAAAGTTTTTTTAAGCGTGATATACTTATACATAATTTATGTATAATTTTGGATTCTGTTCGTTGGGAATTTACTTCTCTTATGGATAAATACATCATTCATGTTACATATTCCACCGCTAGATGGGGTAAAGGTTTAATTTACTCAAGTTGGCGGTTATCCATTATCATCGCCGTCACTAAATTTGTTTATTATATTCGTTTACGTATCAGCATTTTGAATAGCGTAATGTAAAATGTATCCCTCTATAGTTTCGTATGTTTAATTATATTTTTATTTTATTGATTTATTTTTCATTTATAACTTTAGCATCTGATGTAAATAAATTGAATTTCATTCAGCTGTGTGTCCCTTAGCTCTATAATTAGCCTACATATAGAACATTTGCCTGACCTAAGTCACTAAAGAAACATTAGCGGTAGGCTTTCAGCAATCTAGGATATAGATTACAAAATCCAGATTTTTGCGTACTGGCTATTCCCATGTAGATTTCATATGTTCTTGTTTTGTAAATTTCAATATTTCCAGGACCCTGGACCAGGTGGGTGCAGGTGGGTTATCTTCTCTCTGAGCACATGGAAGCATATTTCCCAACAACATTTGTTGTGCAATTTATTTTCCACAGCCAGAGATGAACTTGTGTGCTAAAAAGAGAGTAAACGTTAGTTTTGGAAAGAATGCACGTAATTATTAAAATTAAAAAGTAATTTCTTAGCAAATGATTTTGACACTGAATATTGTGGTGACGTGTAATTAATATTTCACATATGGCTTTTATTGTTTAGTTGGGTTAGTTTTAGGGAATTATTACAACAAAGAACCTAAATTCAGGGTTTTTACAAAACAATTATTTTGAGACTTAAGAATAATTATAATTATGATTGATTCAGTCTGATTACTCAGTCATTATGGAGCTAAAGTACAGGGAAGAATACAACCCCCCACCTTGGCTTACACTGAGCATACTTATCATGTTGCTACACAGATGTTCACTAGGGACTGGTCAAGGCCATGTTGCTTGGTGTAAACAAAAGCTGGAGGTGAAGCAAAATACAACATAAACGTATGGAATTAGCCAGGACAACATTAATTCAAAAAAGCAAAACAAGAAAGCCTGTTGCTAAATGATCTAGAGTGCATTGTAAAGCATGTCTGAAGTTATATCAAACACATTGAAAAAGGCTTGCATTGGGTACGCTGATTTAATTACATTAAATCGTATGTAATCCCTGTCAATGCAGATCATGGCCGGGGTGCAGGGACATATGAGCATGTTTGGTGTGCACCAATGAACCCAGCCCTGGGATGGAAAGCAGGTGTTGCAGTGGGTTAAGCCTCAGTACTCCTGAACATTTCCCCTTCAGCAACTCATCATAAAACATAAGTGTATGGTACGTATGCCTGGATAAGGGCATCTTATAATCTTTAAATAAATATGGCCTTATTAGCCCCATCACTTATAAGCCTCCACCACTGTCACTGCAGGGCCCACACTGTGAGTGATAACCCCCAACCTTTTCCTCCCTGAAACCATATGGCTCGCCTTTTGTCACCTTACCAATGCAGGAGAGTGGAGCTGCCATTGCCCGTGCTAGAGAGAAAGGGTTTTGAACCAAAGCATCGAGAGCCCGGGGCCAGGCTTCCTTTGTGGTGAAAGCACCATTGACAAACGAGTACATTGCACTTGTTTTGTTGTTTCAATCTCAGCTGAGCAAAGGGGAAAGGGGCGACCTCCTGAACAAACAAACTCCTCTCCCTCCTTCCCTGCCCTGCTGCAGAGTGGCAGAACAGAAGCTTTCATCGTCAGCTCATGGCCAAGCTTAGTGTAACAGGGCTCTGTTTGTTAGCGCTTTGGTCAAGTGATTGGGTGTGTGCGTTTTTGCGCACATGTGTGTTGTTATGGGATGAATTGCTCTAATTAACCCTTTGAGTTATTTTGAGTCATTTTGAGTGGTTATTCATCTTTTAAACATTCCGGTTCCACTCACTCCGGTACCATCAACATGAATTTGTTAATAAGCGTTAACCCTTTTTATCTTTGTATCACAAAAAGACACAAACTTCCACTATGGCAATTTGGTGATATATATGCTGAAAATAATCACTGGTGTAGAAAACTGAACCAGCCATTGAAGCTCCGGTAAAATAATACATACACAGGAGAAAACATTTTATTCTTCCAAATAATAATTATGCTTAAAGAACATGAAGACATATAGCTAGTTTTAAATATGAAATATATGTTAGTGGTGGTTAGGTTGTTTAGTGAGCTTTTCTGTGTACCCCTCTCGCTGACTGGCGTGTCAACAGAAGCTGGCTCACAGGCCTGGTTCAGAGATACAGTATTTAAGGACAGTAGCCGGAGTGCACTCCAACACAGGAAGACTCTGAGGCTTCCTGAGCTTGACCAGTTTTGTTAGGTATTTCTGACTCCTAGGTCAGTGCTTTTTTTCTTCCTATCAACATTGAAAACATCCAAAGCAAACTACAACCTAAAAAGGTAGACCTATCAGACCATAGACTGTTGTTTGGAACCAGCGTGTCCTTCAGCTGTAAGAGGAATCCCTCAAGTCAGCAGGACTGAGGGTCAATGGGCTAAGAGTGCAGAGCTTGCTGTTGGGACGGCTGGCTTCCGTTTTTGCGACCTGACAGGTCGCACGGCGTATGGCGTTATTTGCACGATAGAAGCCAAATATAAATAAACAGTACTTATCGGTACTGAAAATAATAAGACCAGAGTTCTGAAGAACGATACCCCCGCGCCGCAAACCTCCCCCAGTGAAATGGAGTCGAAAAGAGCGAACAAGTTAGAGCTCCAGTAGGGGGCATACAGATCCGTAATATTATTTCTTGAGGCGTTAAAACTAACAGTGAAACTGATGGTAAAACCCGTGGAAAAAAAATGGCAAAAACTTCCAAATGTATTGTTTTTATTACAATGTCACAACGGTCAAAGTATAACTAGGGAAATGGCGAAGAGATAAAATTGTTGTTTTTACCGCGACGGATAATTAACGCGTCGAATGTTTTATTTTATTTTTCACTTAATCAAGATGTAACATAGCTGGATATTCTAAACATATTTACAAAATGTGTATTTTCGTTGCACAAGTCTAATCGACACGCTGGCTTGTTTTATAAACGTTGGCTGCATCGGTTTCAGGTTTGAGTGAGAAAAAAGAGACCCACTTTTAACCATGGTTTCCTGTTTTCTCCGCGAGATCGGCTTTTTTTCAACGAAGACCACGTGGCAGACAAAGAGATGTGCGTTTCCTTCCGTAGTTCAAGATCTAGCAATATTTGGCTGAATATAATTTTTATCTTGCAAAATTTAGATAGATTTGTTGTTGTCCTATATGTACATGAGTGAAGATTTGTACTCAAAATTTGTTTTCTATACAAACCGTTCTAACAAAAAGTTTTGCATTAATGCATTTCTAACGGGCACAACATGTTTTTTTCCTTGGGTGCAGTACTGCCAGCAAGAGGTCAGGCAGTGATAGAATGTTCTGTAGTATTGGATTGGAAAAATTAATGAAGGAATACCCACTGAACGCAAAATGTATAGCATTTAAAATGACCCTCGGGCTTTTTACGAGGGCTACGCGTTACACCGGGCGCCAGCGATCACATTTCACCAGTCCCCACAACACTGACATAACAATGAGCAAAATAATGATATGTCAATGGAAGGAGGAGCACTTCACTCCGTGTTTAAGGCTGTCTCCCCATCCTCGTGCCTCCCCTAACGCAAGGTTCACATATGAGTCGTGAAAAAACGATATCCTTACACATATTTAGGTCGCACATGTCTGTGCGGCACTGTTTATTGCAGCTGCTACAAGGTAACGGCAGCAGAGTACCTGCTGCTGGCAATGCGCGCTCACATGCACAAGCCCGCTGGGAAATTGATCTGCTTGTTGTGTGGATTGCAGAGGAATTTCCTGATGCCTGTGCCTTGTCCCACCGTGCTTCTGCGAAATGTCACCACTTTGATTAGGGACGTTAAGAGGTAACGTCCCCGTGCATTGTCTAATGTACTTTTAATGATGATCTGTACTCGGTGCCCCAACTCCTGTGAACTCCTTATGTTTACATAACCACATCAGTTATGATCTGATGTAAAATAATAAATCAACGCAGAAAACACAGACGGTGTGAAACTGTTGCTTTTTATTAGACGGATGCCGATCAGTGTGAGAGAATCATATTCCCCTTCCGTCATTGCGAAGCTCAAACTGCAACAAAAAAAGGAGAAGTCACTCATTCAGTCATTCTCCCTGTTGTTGCCCTGAATGTAACCCAGGCTTGTGTACTGAGCATGCAGTCCCGGAAATACTGCAATATATCCTTTGAGTAAAACAGTTGCTACGCATTTAAAAGCAAGTTTATTTGTCACGAATGGAGCAAGTACGTCCACAGAATTTAGGCCCCAGGTTTTGCGTGGGCTTCTAGCTTTAGCTGCTTTTGCCTGTTTTAGTCATGACTGGACTTGCCCCGTTCTGTAGTCACCCTGTGGTCTGGTTCTGGCACATACTGTCTGGAGGCTGAAATTGTGCAAATGGTATTCACTCTGTTATTCTGACTGACTTTTATCCACCTGCGCAACATAAAAATGGCGACTAAAGATGACACACTGATCCCATGTCTCTATGCTGTGTGAGAGTTCCCCTAATCACCCTGTATGTTTTTGACGCCCCGCACCAGATTCAGCTGTTGTATGAAACAACATACTTGGTGGTATTTATTTTATTGTTGTGATTGTTTTGTTGATCAATCAGTATGAGTTAATTGTAACAGCAGTTCAAAATGGCAATGGCTTAAAACCTTTCTGACGGTATTTATACAATGCTGCAAAACCAGAGGTTAGCAATAGTAATTGGTTTCCCATTTTTGAGGCTGTATGTTGCGTCCCAGTTTCTACGCAAAGATGTGAACATTTTGGCAAGATTTACTGAGCTAAAAGGGGGATATTATTTGAACATGCCACACATTCGACTCAGAAGCATGACACTTTGATTTTAGGGCACAGGACCAACTTTGAACGAAATACCAGCTTTGAAAACAGCGCATGCACAGCCGAGAGAAGAAATCTGGGATTTGGTCCCAGATTAGGTTTCTGCTTCTGCTACAGATTCTGGCAAGGTACCACATGCATTTGTGACTCTCTTGTGTGAAGGAGTTGAGTGGGTCTTAGATATTGTATGCTGTTGTACTGTTTAGTAAAACAAGTGTTCATGGCCAGGCCATTCACTTGGATGTAAATCTGGGAGCCTTCGTCCCCCAAACCCCCCTTACCTTCCACTGAAGAGGAGACATTGCTTCTTGCAGCAGCTTGATGGCTAAGTAATCTTTATTGTCAGGCCACTAGCACTTGACTAAGGCAGCTGGCCTCACATTAAATAGCTGGCTGGTCTGTCAGGACCTATTTAATCATCTCTTAATCCCAATCTGACCTGTGTTATCTGTGTTAATTAACTGTAATGAGGTCACTGCGTTAAAAAATAAAAATATATACATTTTCAATCAACTTTTGCTTCTTGTAGGGTGGATTTAAGAGGTTTTCAAAGCTTTGTAACGGGGGTTTTGACTACTATAAGTTTTACTACCCACATCAGTGGATGAAGCATTGTTAAATTAAAAATATTGTGGCCCAATTGAACCCAAGGAGAGCATCTGCAGCTGGACAGGGAAGAGGGAGGGCACCAGTCCCAACCCCAGATGGTACACTGGAGGGGTGGGGGGGCTTGTGTTTGGTTTGAGTCTTTTGAAAAGGTCGAATCTTTACCCTGACAAATCCCTACAGGGGCAAATTACCACGCACCTCACATACTGCACCACCAGGGACCACTGGTTGCGGATTCTGATGGCAGAAATTGAACATTTAACACTATATATTACTGTGCCTGATAATGATAGAAATAACATAAGTAATATGTTTTTACTGAAAGAATATAGATGAAAAATAATGCATTCCAACACAACCATTACTAAATAGATAATAGTACATATAATTTCTGTGATTTGTTTAAAACAAGGCATCCAATAAACAGTCTGTGTTAAGATACATATCTTCTGTCTGCATGTAGTAGGGTGCCTAAAAGTGAAAGTCTAAGAGGAAACATGGGGATGTACTGGGCAGGAGTGAAAACTGACACATGCTACAGAAATGTGGGTAGTGTCAGAATGAGGCCATTGCTGGGTCTGAACCACCCAATGAAAACTCTGTTCGTTTACACAATCAGTGGGTAGTGCTCTGATTGCCCTAAGGAGGAGGACACACAAAGGCTAGCTCTCACGATGGGGCAACACCTCAGTAGTTACAAATGATTTATTTAATACATATCTATGCCAAACGGTCCACTGTCAATGGCTTTACTTATTTGTGATTGTGGAAGATAACAGCCCATTGATCAAAAGCCATTCAGACAATCGAGTGATCTCAATGGTGTTGGTGAGTTGATTTCACTAGGATGATTAAATGATGTTTCTGCGGGGTCAACAATCTTCAGTTGATCCACTGACTCCAACCTTATTCAATATGTGTTTTTAAATAGTACATAAACACCATTAACGCTTTTTAAACATTATCGACATTGATATATTATCGTAAATAAGCAAGTAACTGAGACTGACCCATTGGATTTAGGTAAAAATTTTATTTTATTTTTTTAAAATAAAAGATTCCTCTCTCCAAGGCAAGAGAGAGATGATACATCATGTAAAATAGATCGCAGTATGAATTTCAGTCACTGCATGGATGCCACAGCTAATCTCCATCTCTCATCTCTCTTCTGTGCTGTGGAGATGGAGGGCCATCGCTGGGGTATGCATTTTGACATGCAGGAAGATGTAAATGCTCCGAGCAGACCACAATTCTGCCCTGTCACTTGCAGGGAGAATTTCATTGTGGTTCCAGAGACTTCTCTCTGTGATTTAATCACAGAGATGATTTTGTCCGACAAATTCACCTGTCCATCTAACCCCATGAAAGGGGAACTAGGGACCACTCAGATTACTTATTGTGTATTTTTCCACTACAACGTGTAGGATTTTAGCATATACATGCAACAGAGAACTAAACAAAACCTAAATGAGCTGCTGGTTGGTAGATTTATGGAACAATTCTATCCTTTGTTGATCGCTTAGGCATGCACTTATGACTGGGAATCCTCCTGAGCATGTAAAAGCCTGAACAGATCTATAAATTCGATTTTGTAATTTCTAGTAAAAACCCTTCCACAATAACAACGGCAAATGAGAACAACTAATTTCAACTTTTTCTATTAAATACTGCAATGCTTTCTTTCAAAAAGTTAGATAGAATCCTAACATCACATGTTTGAACATCTTCCGGATTTGATCAAATCCCGAATTTCCCGAAAAATAAAACGCTGCCTAGGGTAGCAACATCAGTAATGGTGCAGCGGAATGACGTCACGTTGCCTTTCACCTAGTTTCTGCGAACTGCAATGAGGTTACTAACGGTCATACTAGCTCTCTGCTCGGTGGTGGGAAGGTTTACGTTTCTTAAATAAATTCGATTGGGGTTCTTTTGTTTTCATTCTATTTAGAGTGTTTACTATTCTTACTTCTGTTTGCTTTTCTTAAGATTTTTTGAGATTTCTGTTGTAACTGACGGAATTTGAATCGCCTTTTCTGTTAATGTGGATGATCAAAATATGTGTCCACGGGTTTACCTAATCCCTTTCACGTTTATTCAACGCTTCGTACAGTCTGTGATAAGTTTAGTTGTTTTATGAAAAATGTATTGTTTAAGTAACACGCCTTAAAATAAAAACTGAAAACGTACACTGTGTACGATACACGTTTTATTTACATCCACGTTGTAATATTCGATTAACAATGTAAAGTAAAATACGACGATTACTTAAGAAAATTTTATCTGAGTACGCAAACTAAAAGTCCACAGTATCTATATATAGTAGTACATTCAAGCGTCTGAATCGCCTCGCTCGCTTCGAGGTTACTATCGGACAAACCTCCCCCTCTACAGTCAGTCGTATATTTTCAAACCAAGCTTGTATCTAACAGCCACCTCCATCAATGTTCTTATTCAGTGGTGGTTTAATAATTGTGTCGTTCCGTTTTTTTCATTCATGGTAACCGTTTCGGCATTACCATATGTTATTTTCATTTACACCACCATTGATTACAGCCATACTGTTTGATTAATTATTTGAAGAATAAATCACAACAGAATACATTTTACCTACTCGCACTGTTTTTTAGTTGTGAAGTCAGTTTTAATTGGATTGCCATTTTCATTCAGTAGTGCAGATTTTGTAGTCATTGTTGTGATCCGAAAACCATTTTATCGTCGATTTATTATTTTTTATTCAACGTGTGTGAAATATTATTAAATACACGCCTTGGTGTTGGTGAGTTATCTGAAACCTCTAATAATTAAAATTCCAGTTGACTACGCTACTTTTTTCTAAAAAATTAACTATTGAATGTATTCCAATATGTCAGCATTTAATAGAGAACACCATGACAATATCCAAGTTTCACAACCGCAATCTTTTCAGTAAAGACGCCAGCGCACTGAAGTGTCTTTGGTTTATTAGCAAAATAATTTTCTAACATTTTGATAATTTAGATGTCCATACACTATTTTACACCACACAAAGGGTTCTATAAAACCTCGACGTAACTGTAGTTAAGTTCCGCCTTCTCCTCTTGCAGCTTGTTGGACTAAACCACATTTCCCATAAAACCCTTCGTAAGGAATCGTGCTGAACAGCTGCTCGCACTTAAAACGGCAACCGCTCTGCATTCCATTGATTTGATAATTTAATAATACTAACTTGGGTTGCGGTTTTTCGAGATAAGGTTGAGATGAACATCGTTTTAATATTAACTGATTATTATACCTTGACTCTCAAACAATTCATTCTTGACTTTAGAAGTATTTAATTATTTGCATACGTAGAATGTGATACTGATCATCAAGAATTGTAGATTTTCTTTAAAGAAAACCAAGTGAAGCCGAATTAGACCCCAATTTCAAACAAAACTTCACCGGAACTAATTTGTTCTTTGGTTTTAATATTCAGTTTATAATCCGTTTCAAGCATTAAATATCTTAAAGATAGCACATACTGCATTGGTAAAATTGTTTGTATAAATTTAAGAAATAGGATGCCCCACAGCTTTATCTACGACCAATGAACCTGTCAGTCTCGCAGGTTTTGACTTTCACATTTCGAGTCACTTTTGGCAGTCCGTTCTGTAAACATGGACATCGTTTTTATGTAAAAGACTGCTTTTGTCATTGATCTGCTTGTTCAGTTCAGCCCCTCAACAATGCAGGCGTCTTTCATGTTGATCTCTTTCCTGCCGATGCTTTTTCTTTTCTTCTCGCGTGCCTTCTGTCATTCTATGCTAAACAGTCGAGGCTGATAGGATATCTCATGCCAGGTCCGCTAGTCTTTTGTCACTCGCTTGCTTAATCTTCGCTGTATTGCTCCAGGAGTTGTGCCTCCTTCATCTTCATCCTGGTCATTGGTTCCTCCTCAGCCAATGATTTGCTCGCCCTGTCCCACAGATAGCCCATATGGTCAGCCTTGCCAGTAACAGTTTTTTTTTTTGTTTAATTCAAGTTGTCAAATATAAACTTAGAAGGGTTACGATCACAGGCCCCATTTACAAGTCCAGGGACATATAACAGTCCTTGTGGGGGCCTGTTCTAGTTACAGAGGCTTATCTGCTCCTCAGTAACGGCAGCAGCAGACTGAATGTTAATCCAAGTGAGGCCAACACGTTTGAACATGATGCAAATGTGCTAAGGCCTGACAACTTCAGAAGTATTCTGGGGGGAGTCCAGAGTGAATTCTGGTGTACAGGGGGGCGTGCAACGACAAACGAGACTATACCAAAGGGAGGCCAACTACCAATGGGGGAAGGAGTACTGGCCAAGAGTCAGGAGAAGGTTCCAGAAACAGCTGACTCTAGGCTGCGAATGGGCATTCTGCAATAATGGTGTGGGAAAAGGAAAGTGCATTGAACAAGCATCCTTAAAAAAACTGTGCTACCAGAGTTTAGAACTGACATAATTGCAAACATTTTTGTTTTTGGATGGTGATCCAATGACCTGCAGGGGACAGAGTTTGAATTGCACATGGGACCGGGTGTTCCTCAGTCCTATGACCTGTCCTTATCAGTTTGATTCAGTTTAAATTAGTTCAATTTCGGCTCAGCGATGACGAAATCTGTAGCAACAGAGTGTTGTCCGCATACAATGCACAGGTACAGTTAAATTAGAAGAATCCACCTAGTCCTGACCTCCATAAAAAATCCTTTTAGCTGAAATGGCAATAAAATATCATTAGAGGCTAACCTACACAGATGAATAGAGTCTGCTGTAACCTTTAATGTGATTGCAGAAGTCATTAACGGAAGTTATTTTTGTTCTGAGATGTTGTCCATTAATGTACCTACTGTTTTCGATTTTAATTTTATGTTCTACATTCAAATTTTAAGTTGAGAAAATAGAGAAGTATTGTAAAATATTTACATTCATAATAAATGAGAAAAACAAACATGGCGTCATTAATACTGTGAGTAAATTATTTGGTTTTGTTCGCTTGATTAACCAGTGATATTCCTGCTTCCGTTTTTATCTAAGTAGTGAAGAAAATATGCACTTCAGTCCAGTGTAGAACAACAGCTTCCATCTGAGAACTCATACTTTCAAATACTAAAGAAGTGCTGAATGCTTTTATTATGAGTATAATAGCTTATGTTTTAAAAAAAAAAGTGACAGGAGAAGAAGCCTTTAGAGAACAACTTATATATCAATACTAAACATTTTAGACCCCTGACACTTACAAGCTTCACCCTGACCACAGAAAAAGTGACTGGTAGAGGAGTTTGATCTTCCTGAACCGAACAGTATTGATTCATTAAGCGCTAAGAGCAATGTAAAATAGAAAGGTTTAATATGTAACATTTGGCCCATAAGTACATTAATACAATTTTGAAAGATTATGGGGTAGGTGGACTAAGAACTCTGTGAGAACTCTCATTCTGAGGTATACTAATTCTCCACTCTGGGAAACGGTAAGGTAACCAACGGAACCTAAAGAAATTTTGGGTTTAAGAAATTGTTGCTCCTTTAATTAATCAAACCTGCATTGTTGTGACTATAAGATCCTTCAACCTCTATAGCAGTTTTCCAATCCTGGGTCAAACCACTGCTCTACACCACAAGAACATGTCTCCATTGTAATGCACGAGAAGTAATTTAAATCATGGGTTATGAGAAACGTTTATAGCAAAGAAGCAACATCATACAATATTTTGGATTTTATAAGCAGCCCAAATATGAAATGGCGACGAGGTTTGGGGTATGCGCGGGCGTGGAGAGAGTGTAGCCCTTTTAAGAGCTGTTTTGACTCTGCACGTGCTACCCTTGAAAGGACTGAGCCACATAAACAGCCTCGGATCCTTTTGACCGGGAGTAACCTCGTCTCTTAAAGCGGCTGTATAGAGGCAGCACTATAAAAGCCTACAGTGAAAAAAAAGGCAGTCTTACAACGCTAGCGACATAGATCAGTCACAAACGGAGGCGATAAAGTACGGACATAGTTTCATTCTTCGCTGAAAAGGATTATTCTTTATGCACGAAACGAAACCATTTGAAGTGTTTGTAAAAAGGTATGCTCTATTTTGTTACTACCTAATATGAGATTTGGTAAACTTTGCAATTGTTAGAATTCCATAAACCGTTATTTATGGTACCGTTGTTGTAAGAATTTAGTGACGTTTTATATGGTATCAATAAAATCTGAAAAAAGTATTTTCTGAAAAGCTGCAAACAGTCTTCAATCTTTCTGCACTATTTATTGGCATTTATTTCATTATCCCATTATGGAAAAACTATTCGTACACGTATGCTTATTTTTGTTCGATATATATATATATATATATATATATATATATAAATGGACATATAAATTACAAGATGTGTTTTAACCGAAATCGCCAGCCAGGCTTCTGCCATTTGTTTATTGAACTGTGAGGCTGCGCTGAATGACCGAGAATAACCCCTGTTCACAAAACAATGGACCAGTAGAAGCTGAGAAGTTAAGAAACATTTCCCGATATTTACACTGCCTGGCGATTTGAAATTTGAAAAAAACCGATTTTTATATATTTGCTTTTTAGATTTTTCTTATGCTTATCTATATATTTTTAGTATTCCTTTTCGCCACATTTTCTTTGACATAACGGCAGATGTGTGTTCTTTTGGAGAACGCTTTAAGAGTTAATTCTTTACAGAGAATGCAATATTGAGAAAATGTGTAATATGTGTAATAATTTCTGAATTGCTGTGAAATCGAACTATATGATTTTAAGAATGTGAGTTGGAACATCTAACTGCACAATCTCATAAGACTAAAGAGAATTATCTGTGCGTATACCGCCAGAGGCGCTGCAGTGTTTGTGGCAGAACGTGGGTCTTTGTGTTTCAATCCCAAAAACGGGGACGCTGTTTATTCGTCTTTTAAAATAATAATAATAATAAAAACGGCAAACGAACGCATTTAAAAAGCATTTCAGTTTGGAAAATAAAACGTTTTGTATCTGGAAGTAGGACTTAACAAGTGTAAATATTGTTCTCAAATTGTTGTTCTCAACTGGTAAATTAGGCTGGTTTCAAGTCAGCTTCAGTTGATAGCGCTTTAGAAGGCTGTAACATATCATTACAGATTTATAATTATAAGTTTAAAAGCCAAATATGCTACATTAATATACCTGTTCCTTAAATTATATTTGCAAATACAACTTCGTGTGTATTTATCTCAGGGTGATAAGCAGCTAGGGAATGACATCCATATGTTTGTAATAAGATCATTTTCAATATAGCTGATCTGCTTTTGTTATGCATAATTTCCGAGGAACCATTTCTACCCAACACTCTTTGGATTACACTGGGTCAATTTATCTGAATGAATAAAGATTTAATGTCACCCCTTAAGGGCTGACATATTAAGAGGGTTTTATGCCTGTTTTCGTCAATGGTTCACTCAGTGTACCAGACGAAGTTTCTGTTATGTGAAGCAATAAACTGATCAAGCGAAACAGGCAGTTATGTTGAAACAAGTGGCAGTGTTTCTGAGCTAAGGAAAGTGCTTTTTAATGCCATTTATTTTTTGTTTTATTGGCACGGTTTTGAATATATGATGTAAGAAATCACAGAAAATACTTGTATTACTGCCTGTATTGCAGTACATATTCACATAAAAAGGTCTCCCCATTTCAAGACAAATTTCAACATTCGACTTCAGCCAGTAATTTAATTTTTGTAACTTTTAAAGTCTTTATTCCGCAATTTATGTACCACAATTAATCCCCAATTATTTATACAACTATGATTTGAGAAGGACCCGTGAATGTGTTCAGAGCAAGCAAGACGAGCAGAGGCACGATGTTGGCACGGACAGCACAATCGGCTGAATGTTTGATGATCCAAAAGTCCCTGTGTGTTTTTCTGTGACCTCCCTTTTGGACACGCCACGCCGGGTATAAAAGCCCCATTCCGCTGAAGCGGCGCTGTCAGTTTAAGATAGAAGGTGGGCAGGAAGGGGTTTTTGTCGCACTTCTACCCTGGACCTTTGAGCAGCGGTGTGTCGGTCTCTCCTGGGTGCTTTTTTGTTTTGTCCGCCCCTGGCCTCACAGCGCCTGTCGTTTCAGTGGAGAGCCAGAGCGCGTCGAGGGGAGAAGTTCGGAGGGGAGATGTCCATCTCTACTCAGCTGGGCCTGTTGCTGTGGAAGAACTTCACCTACAGGAGAAGGCAGACGGTGAGTTTTGCTTTGTTTCTCGTGCTGGGGAGATATAATGTGCACGGCGAGTGCGTGAACAACCCTGTCTTGCCTTTTGGCACGGGGACTGGGTGTGCTTTGTCATTCTTTTTGTCAGACCGTGATGTCATTGAGAAATACCGTCTTTGTGTTTCGGAGGAGTCTAGTGAAGAATTGCTATTTTGTCCGGCATGCAAAACATAACGTGCATTGCACGTGCACGGACTTTGCAGTACTCTTACGCACATGAAACTTTTTGGATAAATCCAGAGGATCTGATGGAAAATACAAAAGCTACTCCTGGAAGCACTCAAGTTCAAACATTTGATCATTCTAAAAAATCTGGTTAAAAAGTTTTTGAAAGTTTATGAAACGGACATGGAGCGCACTCTTAAATATTTAGAGTATCAGTAGAATATACATTCAGATATTCATTGAGAGTGTTATTTTATTGAATTCCTCAACCTATTTCAGTGTGAAAGTCTTTTTTAGCCAGGTGTTCACTGGGGGAGGAAATCATAAACAAATATCACAGATGTAGAAATGTATAACAATCCCATATTGTGTAAGTATGCCCAGCCACAGTTGTGTCTGTCTACTGGACCCTTATGGGGGGACCTGCTGACTCATGGGGTGTGACAGCTGTTTAGGGGACAATGGTTTCCCTGGGGGTAGCATGAGGGGCACAGCTGATGAGCGCCCCAGTGAATGGGGAAACAACCCCCTTCCCCCGACTATACCCCCGCTCAAAGGGCAAAACGTGATCCGCTTCTGTCACCCCAGTCATAGAGTGAGGGGCTCTTTCTTCAATGCCGACACTTGGAACCCCTTGTCAGGAATCCCCCTGGGGCGTCGGGGTTTTTGGGCACAAAGAGCTGCCAGGCTTACGGCAGATAAGAGAGGCCTGAAACAGGTGCAGAACTGAGCTCAGGGCTGAAATTCCAGCGAGTCTTGTCAAGCAACACCCTCACATCCACCAGGTCTCTTCTGTGCAGGCCGAGGTTGCTGGTTGACTCAAGCGAAGTGGACCACATATGAGGTCGCCATGCGGTCATGGTGTAGGTTCTCCAGGACGTCAGGGTTTTAATGAGGAGGAGGGTGAGAGGCAAGGACCCTGCCTTTTAATCCGACCCTCTTTTCACCTGTCTATACGCTCTCTCTCTCCCCCTTTCTCTGCCACTCCCTCACTTCACAGCTCCAACTGCTGATCGAGATAGTATGGCCGCTCTTCATCTTCTTCATCTTGATATCGGTGAGGCTGCACTATCCCCCGTATGAGCAGCATGAATGTAAGTACCCCCTCGGCTTTGCTGAACTTCCCCTCGAGAGAGGCGCTGGGGTGTAAGACCCAGACTGGTTGAGGTCACCTCCTACACTGTGCTCTTGTCTTTTGTGTGACCCTTTCTGTGTGAGTCACGGGTCACAAGTTACATATTTCCCATTATCACGCCCAAGTAAATGACTTCAGGTGGCACAGCACAAGGGTCATTTTGTGGCATTGTGTCTCTTTGGTTCTAAAATATTTGGATTGAGATGCCAGTCGCTGGTATATAATGAGAATTCAGAATTAAACATGGTGAAGACTGCAAGAGGTGAATTAAAGGGCAGTGGGGTTGTTGTGTGTGTGTGTTACAATAAAAAAATTTAAAAAGAGGCCATCTTCTCCAGACCCAGGGCCCGGACCCAGGTTTCAGACCATCTGGATGGTCTCCCAAAGTCTGTCATGCAATAACCACTCAAACGCCACCGTAACTTTTGAGTAGTGTAGTTAAAGGTTAACAGTTAAATGAGGATGCTTTCCTCCAGGCCGGGTTTCTTCCACGAGAGGTTTGGTCGAGTAATGTTACAGTGTGCCGAGTTGCCGGTGGCCACCACCGCCAAGCCCACCTTTACCGGCTAAGTCTAATTCACTTCTATCATTGCCTGGTAAATGCAAGCTATGGAGTTAAGGTGATTTGACAGAATAAATAGGTAGTTCTTTTTTTAAACTGCTGGCAATATGGGTCAAAGCAACAGAATACACCAATGAGGCAATCAATCAGGCTACAGAGTAAATATTTAAAATGCGGTCTGTTCAATTATTGAAACATAAATAATTAATTGTTAAACAGAGGCAATATTCTTGCTGAGTTAGCATGGCCATTATAAATCTCAGTAAAAAAAACAAGCGTGTCCATGTACAGTACTCATCCTAAGGCTGTTGCTTCAGTGTAGCATGGAATGTCCCATGGAGAAGTCAGTAGTTTGTTTTGGCTGCTAATTTTTGCTAGCTCCTATTCCTGGAAGTATCGAGGACACAGTCGCATCTGGGTCCAATTTGCTATTGCGGAAACCTTGCACCGCTCAGAGTGGATCAATATGTGTATGTTTTAATTAATATATAACCATTCGCAGGAAAGATTATTCCTGTTTTGAGTTCCACTTATCGCCAAATTGGTTCGGCTACTGAGTGTGCACGCCTAATAAAATTTCATCAGTATTAGCAGTTTAAACAAACGGTTCAGTATTTTATTGATATCATAATTGTGTTTCTTCAGATTTTAACATGATTGTTGGAACTCAGAAAAATGTCTCATCTCAACATGAAAACCAGAAAGGATCTTTGTCTGTAGTCAGTAGATAACAAACATAAAATCAACTGTTCAACTGATGCTTGGGAGGGCTAATCAGAGAACAGATCTGTACACTGCGGAATTTTAGTTGTTGTAGTTTACCGGAGGACCAAACATCTGCTTTATCAAGTAGGATTCCGTGACCTGAATTTAATAGTGTATTTTGGTTTGATCCAGTAAACATTCAGGACTCATTGGTTTGTTGAGGATACAGTGGGTGCAGTGCTCCTTCTGGGCTGAAAAGGGAAACGCTCTACAGTGAATCGTTTTTCTCTTCTGTGGCATGCAGGAATCATTTATAAAAACATCCTCTTGACAGAGCTCCAGGTCATTCTTAAAATTTACGGTCAAGAGTCAGTCCGCTGGGACATTTATTTACTTCATAAATTACTTAACAATACTCCACCCCCAAAAAAAATCAGGACCAGCAAAAAAAAAAGAAGAGGGTTGATAGGAAACATAGGACAAAGGTGGATGAATTCCCTCCACTTTCTGGGTTGTTCTGTAGGTATTTACTGAAGGTGAATGAACTCTCTGTATTTGTAGGTGGGGGTGCAGTGCTTTAATGTTTATCTGGTCTTTTTACAAACCAAAGGCAGGCACGTAGTCCAATGATTGAAAGGCAGATCTACTGACCCTGAGATCGGCCCCACTGTTTAGCTTTGCAGCGTGCCAGCTGCCAGTCTTATGGTTGCCCGGCAGTGGACCCGTTTTTACCCGCTCGTGGATACAGGCAGACCCAATGGGCCCAGAGCCACCATTGCGCCAGCTCCCCGCCCCCCAGTCCAGACAACGCAATTTTAGCGCACTCTTCAGAAATCTGGGCTGTCTGGGAGCTATTTTGCCCGGGGAGAGTCTTCTTGTCACGGGTCAGAACGTGACGCCCAGTTGTTCGTTTTGCCCGAGCAAATCCTTGTGACTGATTCAGCAACCGGTTCAATGGAACAGCAGCCGCTATCAGGGGTGGAGTATGTCTGGTTCACCTCTGTGAGGGAGCCAGTGTCTGCTTGTTATCACAGCTTATGATGACATCTGTGTTTTTGAGAATCAGGATTAGCAAGACAATCAAGGTGCGAATCGCTACAATTCAAAAGAAAAAAATGTCATATATGTCACGATAATGCAATATTAGCCTTGAACATTCCCTGATCTGCCTCCTTTCCTGACAGGCCACTTCCCCAACAAGGCCATGCCCTCCGCGGGCACCCTGCCCTGGGTGCAGGGGATCATCTGCAACGCCAACAACCCCTGCTTCCGCCACCCCACCCCTGGAGAATCCCCTGGAGTGGTGGGAAACTTCAACGACTCCATGTAAGCCCCCCCACCCACGTCGCTATATAAATGCACTTTGAATATGCTTTATTCTTTGGCTCCTACTGCAGTGTATATAGCTAAAAAACAGTTCTGTTTGTGATGTCATTACCGCTATATATGTCAGTTATAGAGTAATCCATCTGTGACCCCACAGAATCTCGCGCCTGTTCACCGATGCTAAGAGGATCCTGCTGTTCAGTCAGAACGACAAGAGCTTGGAGGGGCTGAAGGGACTGTTCCGGGCCCTGAGGAACATGCAGAGTCACACTGCAGGTAAGGGCTACCGTCGCCCAGTGCTTGTCCTCCACAAACGTGTCTGTGTGGTAACACCAGTGGTTATGGTGTTGGGAGATGGATTACCCCCTCAAGCGCCGCACATTAAAACCCCAGCAAGCAACCGGGTCCCAGCTGGAGGGGCATTGAAAGGACAGGGCGCTGTCAGCGAGTCTTGGTGGTAACGTGACTGGGGCTTGACAGACGGGCGTGGCTGCCGTATCCTGCCGGCCCTTGGGTCGGTCCCCTGGCGAGGGCCCGATGGGCCGATAAACAACAGGAAAGGCACATCCCAGCAATCTGCCTCCGTAGCAGGATCATGCCCCTGGCCTGCACTGCCCGGGTGGTCTGGATTTTGTGTCCACACCCCAAGCTAGAGCGGACCGAGTGCGAAAGGGCCAGGCACGTGTTGAGGGAGAGGACTGCACTGAACTCACGCTCAGGGCACTTTCACCGCCTCAGTGTTGAACTGCTCGTCAGACGAGCTTCCCTGATAAGTCTTAACCACTAGGGTCATTTGCTTTAATTCCTGGGTAAAGGACAAAGTGCTGCGTCTCTGAGCAGTTAAAGTTAAGTTTCAGAGGCATGGGTAAAGACTAGGGCGGCCCCCCCATTTTCCTAGTCGACTAGTGGTCGTTATTTGATGCCTTTTGTCGACTTGCTTATGATATTAATTTAGTTACTTAAATATATATTTTTTCATCAGAAAATGGTTTGAGTTCCAGGGCTGAAAAAGAATGTTATAAGTAACATTGCTAACACTGAGCTCCTCGCTAACAATCTGACGGAGCGCAGCTCTGCTGAACGCCTTTCGGTTTCTTTGAGCCGTCTTATCTGTGAAAGGAAACGGTGGTTAATTACAGATAACAGTCTGCGCATTTGAGGTCACCGTCAGGAAGTTCATGATCACAACTAGAAGCAGTCGCTGAAGCGACCTTTTTTATTTTAGTCTGGAAGGCCACCGTTTTTGGCGGCCCAAGGGTCTCGCCAGGCTCCCCCCCCCACGCTGGTCGAGTTCCTGGTTTTGTCCTCTTTGGAACCGCTGCTTGACCGGACCCAGACATTTTTTTAAACTTTTGAGTACGAGTGCAGCTTCTGCACAAACAAGTACCTCTTCCTGGCAAAGAAATCATGCCCCGGCCGCAACGCCACGCGAAGATCGCGCCACTCCGCCCCATCCCGCCACTCTGCCCATCCCAGAAAGAAGAGCGTGTGGCTCCTTTTGAGTCCCCCAGTAAAGTTGTGGAGCCCCCTGCAACCCGCCCTGCTCCCCAGAGTCGCTCCGGAGCACAGAAGCAGCAGAGCGGTGGGAGTCGCCGTGCGCCACCGTCTGGTGCTCTGGTGCACCCGGCTGCCACCCAACCTTGCTGGACAGAGTGGGTGGGTGGCGCCTCAGCAGGTTAGGATGGGGGGATTTGTTTTGACGTGGACCAAAAGGACATGACCTGCTGCAGCCTGGGCGGCGGAGTGAGCCTCCGACTCTGGAATGTTCTGGAAACCCCCCGAAGGCCCTCCTCTCTCTGTGGCCTCATTCATAACTGCCGCCGCCAGCCCCAGTGAAGATGGGTGTTCTGAGCTCTGACAGAATAAATCAGTATCGAGTTACAGTTGTACAGGAAGTACAGTTGAAACACTGTTACTACCGGGCACAGTGTTGTGAAAGGACAGGTAAAACACAGTAACAACTGGGCAGGGTGTTGTGAAAGGACAGTCAAAACACAGT